>CATIWR010347053.1:0-32506 GCA_949677035.1 Omphalea diandra
AAAAAAAAAAAAAGAAAACAAACAAAAAAGGAAACAAGAAACGTGGCATGGGAAAGCCGAAGCAAGCCAAAATAAATGTAAGGAGAAAAGAGGGACGTGGTCGGCGGACCGAATGATGCGTAGAGAGAGAGAGAGAGAGAGGAAGTGTTCAAATAGCCATCCTCTCTTATCAAAGCTCTGATTTAAACTCTCTTCACAATACATTACGGAATTGCCAATCAAAATTTTTATCGAGGTTTATTTTTTTTGTTCATTTGGGATAAACAATAGTTTATATTTATTTTTTTACTTTGGATAAATAGTAGTTTATACGATGACATTGTCAATTCTTTCAGACTCTTGATAGAAAGATTTACAAGATGATCGTGACCAATTTTTCAACAGCTATTAGTGGCAAGCTTTGGCCATTGCGTGTGGTGGTCTTATGACTACCCGACAAGCCTAAATATTAATTGAAGCTAAAAAATCGTCTTAATCTCTTTGGTAACGATGGTTCAAGTTTTGTAAAATTTTATAAGTTTTATAAAATTTTATAAATTTTGTATTATTTTTTAATGATTATAAATTAAATCTTAATATATAAAATTGATGTTTATGTGAGATTTATTATTAGAAAATAACTTGTATGAATGTAAAATAATTTTAGGTGAATTAATTGATAGATAAATTGAGCTAGTTGCATATAAATTGGGGTTAATTGTACTTTCAAACTAAATTCAATGAATATGGAACGTTTGAGAACATTTATAGAATTAAGAATTTAAGGCTATTAATGAAAGATTGTTAATGATTATGAATATAACTTAAGTTATTATGATGAAATGGAAGTGATAATGTCAATTGAGATGTCGATGTAGTAAATGGACTAAATTGATAAGTTTAAGAAAGTCTAAGGATTTAGAGGATTAAAATGTTTAACATAAAATTAATGATAGTTAATCGTGCATATGAATATTAGTGGTAAACTATGAATTCTTATATGGATTGTAGACTCGAATGATAGGAGTTATGTATATAAATATGATTTTTGGACTAAACTGCAAGTTTAGAAAAGTTTATGTTTAATGCTCTTTGGCCAATTATTGCTTATTTTATAGACGTTTTATGGATGAGTTTAAACAATTCTCCATATTTTTAGCATTTTTATTTCATTAATATAGATTTATTATATGTCTAGGTATATGTGATGCTAATGATTAGAGATAGAGAAAGAGTTATGCAGTTAAGGATTAGCAACGTCAGGTGAGGGATTTTATCATGGTTTTATTATCCATTGCATACAAGCATTGTAGTTTTATATATACACCATAGTAGGCGAAATCATGTTTATATAAAAGTCATATGTATTTTATGGATGAAATGAAATGTTATTGCATATATGTTATGTTTAAATGCAATGTGAAATGAGAATAGTTTCGGGAAGAAGTGAAATCTACAAAGTCATAACTAGTTATGTAATGATTGAGACCTATATGATATTAGTGATATATATGCATATATGATACAATTGGTGAGGAAACTTTGCAAAAATATATAAAGGATATGCCTGGTGATAAAACTTTCCCGAGAGTGCACAACAAGTAAGACAACGTTCTTATACGAGAAAGATAAGTAAACTAAATAAGGATTCTTATGAACTTGACTATGTATATGTGTAATATTATGTTATGTAAATAATGTATGCATATGGTATGCCATATAGTTAGAGATGTATTCATGTACACGTGTGAGCAAAAATTGGATCGAATCGAAAATTGATTGAACTAATTTAATTTGGTTTGGTTCGGTTCCATTCTTTAATATATTTGATTTGATTGGATTTTTATTTTAAAAAAATTTCAATTTTTGGTTCAGTTTTTTATATAAAAAATTGAATAAATCAAAATTATCAATCAATCAAACCAATTTGAATCAAAACTATATTTGAAATACATGTGGTTTAATTAAATCGAACCGAACCAAATCGAACTTTGTAAGTTTAATTTGGTTCGATTTGTATATTTGTAAAATTCGATTTAATCAATTCAGTTTATTTAATTTTTTCAAAAACTTTGATTTCGTTTGATTTGTAAAATGTAAAATTTGGTTTAACTAGTTTGTTCACTGAACCGACCAGTTTATTCCCCCTTACATGTAAAGGCATGTGAGTATGAAAAATGGACATATAAAATTCCTCATTGAGTTTCCCATAAGGAACTCACCTCCCTCTTCCCCCCTACACAGTTGTTTTGCAGGAAAGATATAAGTGACGACTAAGTTGATGGATTTACGCTAGAAGTTTAAGGAATAAGATTAAATATCATATATATGCTAAGACGCTACACTATTTCTCGTGGTTGCCTAAGTTATTTACGTATAAATATTATTATGGGTTATATATGTGCTTAAGAAATGTGATTATCAAGTATTTATGTTCTTAGATATCTTCACAATGTCTTTAAGCATGTTATAAAATGTCTAGAATGAATATATGTATATATATGTGAGAGTTAGATGTTACGTATAGAGTGAAATGAGATTATATGTGAAGGATTTTATGGTAATTTTCATGATATGAAATGAAACTAGAATTATATGAGTTTAAGAATGAACTTCTTAATTCTAAAATTTATTTTATATATATGATCTATATCATGAAAGAAAGAAAAGTAAGAAGAGAAAAATAAAAGAAATATTATCATATTTTAATAAATTCTTAATCCATAACTCCCATTAGTTTATTCCTTAGAATTTAAGGGGTATTAGTGTAGGGTTAAGGTTTTAGTATCAGAGTGTTGCAACAAAAGGCATAATGAGTCTTCCCATAAGTTATTTTAGGCGTGCTACAGGTTTTGGAGGCCTTAAGACTTCCCATTCTCTAGCGCCGGTACAATCTAAAATTCGTGTCGCGATAAGAATCTGTCGCAACTCTATCGCTTCTTTCACTCTACCACCACTACTCTTATCGAAGATTTGTCCCCACTCATTTACCTTGGAGAATGTTCAAAGTCTGGTGTGGTGGAGACTATCTTTGCAATTCCTCACACCTTCTCCAGCAAGAACATAGTCGCCAAATAGCGAAAAGTTTGATTGAGTTTCAAACATTGTGTTCTAGCAGATGGTTGATTTTAGTTCAGTCTAATCAGATAAGGAATCTTGTTAATAAGCACGACAAATTGTTCTTCTTGTCTAGGCTTTTTTATCTTGATGTTCGACCTGAGCTTGGATTCGATGAGATTATTGAGCAAGTTCAAGTCTTGCCTAGATTGATAACTCTTTTCTTTGTTTGTTTCTTTTGATGCTTTGTTGAAAATTGATGTTCCTCTTGTCTTGGAGGAGAAGATGTGTGTCCTGGACTTAGGAAAGGTTGTTTGCCAGCTTCCTCTTATCAATTAGTTGCAGAGAAAGAAAAGAAAGGAAAAGTGATGGGCACATGAAGATCAATTGTGAAGAAAGAAAAAAAAAGGGAAGTTGATATGTGACTCACGTGTCCAAGCCTCTTATTTAAAAAATGAATTGTTAGAGGACACTGAGTTTTTAGGCAAGTTCTGCTGCAGTCGGTGAAAATTACCCATGCTTCCTCTGTAAAAAAAACATCACTTATCATTACCATTCCAAATTTTCATGAAAACTAAACTAAGAATAAGGAACAAGAAATAATGTGGAATTAGTTAATACCCATGTGATAGTAGCGTGTTCACGAATAATTTTTTTTTTTTTATAGGTTAAGGTTAGAAATCAAAATTCACCGTTTTGATTTCTAGTGTAATTCTTCTTTTTTCCAATCAAAATTAGTGGGGACTTACCATTTTTGTATTGTACATAAAAGTAATCATGTTGTATTAGTGTAATAGACAAAGTTAGCCAATTGACCCTTATTTGTCAGACGGACTAAATTATTATGAAATAAAATAAAATTCATGACCGAAAAAAATGAAATCACATCATATATATATATATATATATATATATATATATATATTATTTCATCTCTCAAATTTAACCTAATTTATTAATTTATTCGTCTATTCTAAAAAATAATGAAAAATTTTCCAACTTTTTGGTTCTATTAATAAAGTAGTCCTGTCAAATTTGACAAGAATATGCTGTTAGTTACTAAAAAAGATTAAATTATCCTGTAAAATTCTTAAATTATCATATATTACCAGGCATTTAATTGTCAGATTTTCAGGAGAAAATAGCTCAGAAATACCAAATTTTAATGTTTGATGTGCACAAAAATACTATATTCTTAAAAAAAACTAAATTTATGAACAAAGTGTACGCAAGGACATCTGATTTTCCTGCAGCTCTATTCTAACTGCGACGGCCTCAAATAATAGTAGTAGCAACAACAATATGAAGCCTTGATCAAAGCCTTCCTGTTCTTGGTCATCGCATCCCCTTTGTTTTCGACGGTGGTCAAGTTACAGCTTCCTTCATCAACGGTAACCTCACCAGTTTAAATTTATGCTTTGTTATGCCTTGGAATTGGATTACTAAAGCGTCGATTAAAATGGTACATTCAGATTTTGCCTTGTTGTTTTACTTTCTCTCCTATAATTAAGGCTTGCGGTGGCTTGAACAATGGAAAAATAGGCAAGATGGTTCATTATACGATATATTATAAAGGGGATTTAGTACGGATTAGTTTAATCTTTATACAGAGAATAGTTGTATAAATGATACAGAATTTTTGTGAAATGTGCAACGCGTTCAGGACTAGATCGGATAGATTGGTTGGATCGATAAAATCGAAAATGGATTAATAATTATGTTGAATCATATGTTACAAATCATTCATCTAAAAAATTGATCAAAAACGGAAAAAATAAGTCAAAACTAGAAAAATTGTCCAAAATCGAAATTGAATCAAACCGGTTCAATTTAAAATTACGTTGTTTTGTAAAAAAATGAAAAATTTTTAAAAAATTTCAATGTTTTACTCAAATTTTAAATTTTAAATATATTTTTCATTATTTAATTATATTATATATATTTTTCTATTTTTACAATATTGTTTAAATATTATTTATATATATATTTTTAAAAAATATTATATTGAATTAAACTGATCAAACTGATAAAATTAAAAATTGATTAATTAACGGATTCAACCTCCGATTGAAATTTAAAAACATTGAAAATATGGGAATGGAACAGTGGTGTAAAGGTCACAAGCAATAGTGTTTGCGCTTTTGTTGAGCCAATCTTCGAATTTAGAATAATCTTCATGGACTTTTTGTGAGTTAGTGGGTTTCATTTTAATCCTCTAACTTCCAGCACATTTGTTGCTAGTTATTCCAAATGGCATGGAAAATTATATCTCACGGGTATTTTAAGTATTTCGTTTAATTTAAGGCTTTGACTCTCGTTTTATATAATTGACTAATAGAAAAGTAGGTTTTAACCTACACGAGAAAACTAATCAGTTTAAGCTTTCAAAAAAAAAAAAAAAAATCAGTTTAATGAAATAAAACAATAAGGAGATTTTAATAATTTCTTCTAAATAAAAGACGAACTAATAAATTAAATTAAAATTGAGAAATGAAATAGTTGTTTTCTTTTTTTTTTTTTTAATATAACATAAATAAATATTTAAAAAATGATACTGTTAAGTTTTAAATTTAGACAAATACTCAATCAATCATCAAAATATTAGCTAAAAAAGAAATTGATTAGCCTTATATATATAAGTAAAAGTTCCACTTTTTTTTAACCATCCATGAATAAGTATTGTTTATTTTAATTAATTAAAATTTAATCTAAATTATAAACCTTTTACAAAAGAATAATCCAATATATTATAGGTTCAATGAAATTTAAAATTTATATCTAAAGTAATGACGATTTAATTATAAAGTAAGTTTATACTAGTAAATCAAGCACCTTTGCTTTCTGTAAAGGTGATTGAACAAATTACAAAATCATGACATATTATTTCATATATATATATATATATATATATATATATAAAGTTAGGATTAGCTTTTCTCTTTGGAGCTTTCTCTTTTATTATAAATTTAGTTTAAGGCCACTGTTGGTTAGTTAGCGGTAGCTTCTCCTTTCTCTCTCTTTTTTTTATTATTTATTTATTACTTTCAATAAATTCAAATTTATTGTTTTATTGATAGATCTATCTTTTATTTGTCTTTTTTTCAATATGTAATATGTCTTTTGTGGATGTTGTATTCTCCTTTGTGAAGGTTTTATTCTTCTATATTGTATTTTCTTTTTTGTGAATGTTTTATTCTTCTTTAAGTGTTATTCTCCTTTATAAATATCTTCTTTGTGAAGGTTTTATTCTTCTTTAAGTGTTATTCTTTTTTATGGATATCTTCTCTACTTATATAGATATTGTTTTATATTTTTTGAATAAAAATGGTGTCAATATTGGATAATAAATACAACATTGGGCTTATATGTGAATAATTATATATTGTAGATTGCCAAATAATATTAAGTCCAATTAAAAAGTGATCCAATAAGGTTTAATAATTTGGGTTCTAATGTATCTAATAGGGTGTAGGGTTTTAATGTGTAGAAATCTAGAGTTATTTCAATTTTGTGATGGTAAAATAGAAATACCAGGATACTATATATATATAGTTATGGTTCTATATATTAAATATTAATATCCAATATTAAATTATATTATATAATTATATATAATAATATTAATAATAATAATAATTATATACTAATTCTATATTAAATATATAATAAATATATTAATTATATATATAATAATTGTATATTAAATTATCTAAATTATATATTAATATATATAATTATATATAATAATAATATTAATTATATTCAATATAAAAATATAAAAAATATTCAATATAATCAATATAAATATAATCAATAGAAAATTATATTCAATATTAAATATTCTATTATATTATTAATTAAATCATTAAATATTATATTGATATTCATTAATATTCAATATTTTAATTAATATTAGAATTATATTCTATTAAATTAAGTAAACAGATTAAATGAAATATATTAAATTAAGAAATGAAATATATTATATATTAAATTAAAAAATTAAAATTAATATTCATTAATATTAATATTCAATTTAATATTCAACATTAAAATTAATTTAATTAAAATTAGAATTCAATATTCTAACTATAATTTATTTTTATTTTAATTAATATTTTTATTTTAATTAATAATTAAAAATTAATTAAAAATGAAATATTATATTTAATTAAATAGAATTAAATATTCTATTAATATTAGAATTAATATTCGATTAATATTAGAATTATATTATATTATTATTATTATAAATAATAAATATTATAAATAATTAGATTATTATTATAATTATATATAATTATATAATTTATTATAATATAATTTATAATTTTTATATTCTTATAATAGAATTTATATAATTTTTATTTATTATATTATAATTTATTATAATTATATATTTATTATCTATTTATAATATCTATTTATTTTATATTATATATTTTATATTATTATTATTATATTTTTTATGATTTTATAATTTATTTATTATAATTAAATTAAAGAAAAGGTGGCGGTTCAAATTAAGATGTCTCTGGTACCTTATATCAAGTTAAAATAAATTCAAATTACAAAAATAAAATAGAGGCGAAAAGTAGAGATCAAATATTGTATCCAACTGTTTGTCTAGATTTTTGTTCAAGAAAGAAATCTTATTGAAACTGTCCATATTGCGTTCATCATTCAATTATACATAAGTTCTGTTTATTCTTTTGGCATCTCATCATTTAAAAGAAAGTATAGAGAAAACTTAAAAAGCTCTCTTAGATGGAGTATGTATTAATCTAGAAAGTCAACCACACTACTTTAACACAACTATTGATCAATATGGATTTATGTACGTTTTCATTTAACCGTTTATTTATATTTTTTTATAATTTAACATGAACGTTTGAGATTTATGTGATGGTTTTCATTAAAGGGTTTCGTCTAACAGTCTATTGATTTTGAAATACTATTGATTTACTTTGTGTAATATTCATATTTTTCAAGATTCTACTATAATTTTGTTAAGAGCTCTATTCAAAATGATGTTACGATATAAAAACAATTTTGAAACTATGTGGAAGGGATTCTAAATAGTGTTAAATTATTTAAATTATTGTGTTAGGTTTAATCATATTTTTTCAATATCAATATTTTAGACTGTAGATGTTGTATGATTATTAAATTGAGCGAATTAATGGCACTATTTTATAATAAAAAAAAAACACGATAGTATTGTGAGTGCAAAGAAGGTAAAATGGTATTTTGTATATATTCAATCACACTGTACTGATTTACAAGAGAGAGTATAAATACATATAGCCTATAACAAAGTGATGATAAGATAAGAGGATAATAACAACTTAAGCTAACAACAAGTGATAAGATAATTATGAAATAAGGAGATAATGATATCCATAACAAGGATTGGAAATCCTTTTTTCGAGAGCAAGGATTAGGAATCCTTATAGAGATGTAATTCATGATGCTTTCTTACCCAATAGGATTATTTTGCTTTCTTATCCAATAGGATTATTTTTCACCCTTACTATATTATACAAGAGAGTGCAAATATTTTTTTAATATTTTACCATTTAGCAGATCTCATGTTATGATATTTAACATTGTTATATTTTGGAATTTGAACTTTTTAAATTTGGATTTAAACGTAGAAATTACAATTAAATTTATAATTAGCTCCGTTTGTTTTACGAAAAATAATTTGTCTAAGAAAAATAAAATATTTTTTGAATAACATATTTTTCAGTGTTTGGACCACACTACAAAAAATATTAATTTTATTTTGATTTATAAGATTATAACAAAATTTAGATAATAAATATTTTATATTTAGACTATTTCTTATTTAAGATAAGAAAAATATATTAAAAATAAAATTTATTTATGGATCCCACTTATCACCGACGTTACTACCGGTCGACGATGATCGGTGACAGATATTAGTAGTCAAGAACAATCAATAATAGTATATATATATATATATATAATTTATTTTTTATTTAAATGAGTTTGTCAAAATTTACAAAATAACTTTTCATTTTTGAAGTCCATAAAGTCATTTTTTTGAAAAATGACTTAATTTTCTCTTTGATTAAAAAATATTTTTTATTGACTAATTTTTTTAGATGCATCAAACAAAAGAAAATGTGAAAAATATTTTCTTAAAAAATATTTTCCACAAAACAAATGGAAACAAATAATATTTTCAAAATTTAAAAGTAGAAGATATTATTAAATTTATGAACTTTTCACTTTTGAGTCATTGGAAGGATATTTCAAATATTTTTTATTTTTGAGATAGAAATTGAGAATTTCATATTAAACTTTATCTTTTATTTCATTATCTGATGATACTTTTTTTCAGATTATTAGTTGAAGATTGTAAATCTCTTTTAGCATAGATCAATAGTAATAGCTTTTGCTTTATTTGGAGGTTAATGAATTTTGTTGCTGACCTGCTAGTTAGAGGAGCAGGTTCTTTGTCTAATGTCTAGGTGTATAACTGATAAATTGTCCTTTTTAAAAGTTGTAAGACTAATCTTTTATTATTTTATATGTATGATTTGAAAATAATTTTGAAAACCAGTTTGGACATAACCTAATTTGAAATGCTTGAGATAGTGGTCGGACTAATAAGATCGGGAGCTAATCAGTGATTCACTTCGGTTTAATAGATAAAATCGTTCTCCTAAAAAATTGGTCAAAATAAAAAAAATCAAACAAATTCGAAAAAATTGACCAAAACCAAAATCGGAACAAATCAATTCAACTTAAAATTATATTATTTTGTGAAAATTTTAAAATATTTTTAAAAAATTACATTGTTTTACTCGAAATTTAAAATATAATTTTTATTATTTTATCATATTATATATTTTTTCTAATTTTTTAGTAATTTTAAATTATTATTTATATTTTTTTTAAAAAAAAACATTATATTGAACTAAATCGATCGACCCGAAAACCAATCAGCTGACTGATTCAATCTTTGGTCCGAACTTTAAAACATTGATTTTTTATTTCTAATTACTAATTTTAGTATTATTAAAAAATTTAAATATCTCTTTTTTAAATGAACAAATTTAAATGATAATGTTTATTATTTCTAATTACTAATTTTTAGTTTACTAAAAAATTTAAATGTCTCTTTTTAAATGAATAAATTTAAAAGATAATGTTATTATATTTATATATTATTTGAAATCGAGAAATTCAATATTTATATTAAATTAATTTCAACAAATAATTTATAAGTGTTAAATACTATAGTGTAGGATAAATTTCACTAATTACCTTCTGATTAATATCGAATTCACTCATTTATCCCTACACGTGCCTGAAAGCTGAGGTGTATATTGATCATCATTTTTTAAATAAAAATTTGGACACCTGGAGCGCACATCAACGCCCTTTTTTCCTCTCTCCTTCAGGTGCAGTTCACGTGCACACTAATCGTCTCCCTCTCGACAGTTTGTCTTTTTTTTTTTATTTTTTTTCTAATTTTATAATGTTGTAGAAAAAATGCAGCGAATGGCAATGATGTTTTTATGTATATAAACTGTTTCAGTAATTGATTCTTCTAGCCTCTAACAATATCGAGAGAACTGGAAGAAAAAAAAAGGGGAAATGATGAAAGAAACCTCGCAAAGAAATGAGAAAATGATTAAAGAAACCTTGCAAATGCCATTATCAAGGTAACCAGAAGAACAAATGACGAATTGGTGCCACTTGGGTCTGTCAGAGAGGGAAATCCCAAACAGAGAGAGGGATTGATCCTCGCCCTTCATCATCACGGATTCTTCTCCTGCCAAATTGCCTCTCCCTCTTCTTGTTTTGGAGCTGAAAGAAAACGCTAAATAGTCTTCGTGGAAATTTTGCAAAGAAGATCCTAGGCTTTCTCTCATAGCAGAGCCAATGGTCGACGCCAAAGGATCTGTTCAAACGCAGGGATATTATCAGTCAGTCGGTGCGATAAGAAGGGAGAAGAATCAGACGATGGGGAGAAACAACGTCGATCGGCAAGCGCAACCGCAAGGCTGATAGGACTGGAGCAGTTTCCCGAATGGAAAACGGAGCCAAAGAAGAAACCTGAACTATGAAGATGTCTTTAGAGCCCAGAGCCAACATAGATCTTCTGCAGTATGGATTCATCAACGGCGTCAACTTGTACTTCAGTAGGCTAGGGCCCCTCAGGGAGGAAGGGACAGAGGAAGAGTTCTTTCATACGGCTGATTTCTTAATGCACATCATTAACGGACACAGCATCTTTCAGGCTATTGATACAAAGACTTTTGATTTATAATTTTTCATTTAAAAACAAATAAGCGAATCAGATATTAATGGTGGGACTGTTGTTGAAATTTAGCCATATATTGCATAACTTGAGTAGTAGATGGTAAATTAAAAAATAAAAAGTATAATATGAAACTAGTATTAATAACTATAAATTATTTATTATTCTCATAAATTAAAATAGTAAGTAGTGAGAACTGAATCACCTTTAAAGAATTGTTTAAAAATTTGAAATGACGTCGATTTTTAAAAAATAATTCTTCAAAACTTTAAAGCAAAATGAAGATTTTCAAATCTTTGAAATTCTTTAGACCATACTCACCTAAAATTTTAACATGACTTTAATTGTATTTCAAATCTTGATAAGATTTTTTACTAAAAAAGAATTAGGTATAGGTCACTCATGATATTTTATCATAATATATTTTTAGGTTGGACATTTTCTTTAACACTGAAAAACGAGTTTCTCTATTGGCAAATTTTAAATTTTAAGATACAATACCAAATAATTTGATATTTATTATTATTATCAGTTGGTTGAAAACAATTTAAAATTCGACTTGAGTTTAGTTTTGAGTTCGAGTTCTTTATAACTCAAAAAAAAAAAAGAAAATAATTTAAAATAATTATAAAAAATTAAAATTTAAAATTTAGAGAAATAATCACATATTGTTTATAAAGCAAACATTCAATCATTAAACTATTACAATAATAATACTTAAAAAATTTAACAAGAAAAAAAATACTATAGCTCAATAACTCATATGGTCTTATATAATCAAATGAAAGAAAATTACAATGGAAAATTATATGTGTATATATATTAACAACATAGTCTAGATTTATTGTTGCTGACCAGGTCAAATAGATTGTATGCATAATCGTATTGTAATTTTTTATGCTTTAATATTAATAAAATTAGAAAAACAGAAAAAAAATCATAATAAACTTAATCACTAATACGATTTATTTAATTTGAGGGCAATTAACTGACAAGTTTAAAGGAAAGCTTTTTTATGGATACAGTATCTATTTAACTAGCTATAGGACATTAATGTCAATGAAAATAGATCACATTTAAAACTATAATTAGACATTATTGACAAATTCTAATAACCAGACATGTCAAAAAAAAAAAATCATAATAATTCAAACTCACTAATTTGCCCCCCTTCTCTCTCTCTCTATATATATATAAAAAAATTTAATTATTTCATTTAAAAAGAAATGATTTGATAATAAAATTAAATTAAATAAAAAAATATAAGATTTTGAGCGAATTCAATCAAATTAATAATTTTAGATAAAATTACTTTATTAACCTTACGACGGAAGTTGGCATTATGTTTATTTTAAATAAATAAAGATATGTAACAAAATAGAATGATTTCAATCCATTATATATTTATTCTAAATAATAGAATTCAAATAAATTCTATAAATTTAAAATTTATTCCAACTAATAGAGTTCTATTATTAAAGTAAAGTAAGAGAATTCTATATATATATATATATATATATATGATGTTTGTATTCACATCACACTAATGGCTTCAGTTGTACACGTTTTTGTTACAATCCTGTTTAACTATTCTTGTATATTTGGGGACAGATACAATTAATTGTTATTAAAAAAATTAATTTAATACATACACCCTGATTTTCCATTTTTCAGAATTAAGTTCATCCATCCTTAAAATTTATGAAATTCAACACTTCAACTATTTGTTAACCCAAAAAATGAAATGAATAAAAAAAAAAAAAGCCATATAATTTTTAGTGAAAAAATGTGTAATATAAGGTGCCGGGTTCAGAAACTGGACCTTTTAATTCGTTGCTAAGACGATGGTAGGAGAAAACCAAACACGTACCGCCACGTGGACAGCTCCAAACCAAATTAGCGTCATTCTCCATCATTCCCTTCAACTACAGGAAAGAAAATGAAGATGATGATGGAGGGTACAGCGATTTGCAGCAGCAAAGGGACTTCATTCCTATATTCTTCTCCTGACAGAATCAAGTCTTTAGTCACACGCCCTTTTTCACCTCTTCTCATCAAGTGCATGGCTACCCAGAAACCATTGCCATCAGCTTCTAAAACTGTTAGCTCTAGAAAGGTTAGTTCACTTCCTCTTTCTATATTCTCAACTTGAATTTATCTCAATTAATAGTTCTTTCCTTTGGCGGTTAGATTATCTCTATTTTGTGTGTGTTCCCTCATGATAATGCAGAGCACAACTATGTTTCCTCTTGGTGAACGTCCAAGGAATACCCCATTGGTAAACTCACCTCCAGTCAAGCTGCTAACAAGGGTGGAAGAGCTTAAGCTACTGAGCAAAGCAGAGAAAGCTGGGTTGCTATCTGCGGCAGAGAATTTTGGTCTGTCTTTATCCACAATAGAGAAGCTTGGTCTCCTCTCTAAGGCTGAGGAATTTGGTGTCCTCTCTGCAGCCGCAGACCCAGGGGCATTATTAAGTCTTAGCCTAGTATTGTTGCTTTTAGGTCCTTCCTGTGTTTATTGTGTGCCCGAGGATTACCCATGGGAGGTCGTATTGCAGGCTGCTGTTGCCCTGCTTTCTGTAGTCGGCGGATCTGCCGCATTTGCTGCCTGGAATTTTGTATCCAACTTGCAGAAATCAAACTAGACGTTCTTCATTAGCTCTGTATATGATAAAAGTTTCACTTCCGATCCTTGAACTGGGAATTTAATGACTGGAATATGGATGTTCTTTCTTCATGTTATCTTTATTATTATACTGAAACTAGCTACAGAAGGATGCTAATTTTTATGGGCCAGTTAATGATGCACTGCAAAGAATCCATCAACAATAGAATTTACAGAAAATTAAGCCAAGTTGACAAGGATCACCCAAGAGCAAATTGAGTGGGGGTTAGTGTATATAAAATTTTATGGAAGATTACAAGATTATAACAAAGAAAAAAAAATTTCCCATGTCAAGTAAGTTTTTATGAAATGCCCCAGGGGAAGAAAAAAAAAAAAGATTCACAATAATATTCTCGTGAAAATTTGCAAATATGAAAACAGAAATCCTGAACTTCTTGAACCTCGATACTTCTCATTTGTACTGTCAAAAAATCATCTATGCACTTTTGTTGGCCTATGTTCAAGTAGAAACAGAACTACCTTTTGCCCCACCTTGACGTCCTCCTCCCCTTCTACTTCCACTCTCATTAGCCCACTGATAATCCTCTCCATTGCGCCCAGCTGAACCTTTGGGTCGCCCTGAAAATTCTCCCGGGTTTCTAAATTCATTCCTACCATAACCCCGACCGCCACCAAAGTTCCCACGGCTCTTGAAACTGTCACTCCGAAAACCACCTCTTCCTGAGTACCTCCCTCTACCACTGCTACTAACTGCAAAAATTAGTAGAACTTTCACTGGATATTATATGATTACCAGCATCATCAAGTGTCCTTCAGGATATTAATGCAATGACTTGGTTGAATTAAAAAAAGATGAACTAATTGAACAAGTAAGAAATAAACTTAAGCTACCTCGAGTATTAGTTTTCTTTTCCTCAACAATAGCTTGATGATCCTCAATGTTTATAGGTGAAGCCTGAAATTTGATTTTGCAATAACATTAATCGCACAATAATCTGAAGTAATTGCCACATGTTCAGACATAACAATTTCATGAAATAACACTCAATTCCACATAACTTAAATTGATCTCCCCTTTCACCAAAAAAAAAAAAAAAGGCTGAATAACAAGTCCAGGAATATGTGGCAGGGGTGAGAGAGAAAGGGGAAGAAACTGTAATTAGATTATTAGTATGTCATGGCAAGAAACAATGCTGTCAATTTAACATGCCACATAATGACAGGTATGTGCCAAAGTTAAAACATCTGGAGAAACTACAGACAAAAAAGACTTGAAGCCCAGTTATGCAGTTACAGCTGTATTCTCTAGTTTATATTTCTGACAACATGAACGCCCACCCCTGCCCCAAGAAAAAGGAAAAAGGTGAGTAAAGCCCAGAACCACAATTTAGATACTGATAATTTTTTAAGACAACTTATGCAACCTTCATGGTGCCTCTTGTCCGCATGCATTTTTATGAATAACATGAAAATCAGTGGTGCAACACTAGAAGAATAATCAAATTTACAAATAGGACATGCACTCATACCCAAAGAAACGATTGGACCTCATCAACCTGAATGCAGAATTGCAAGCATGGAAATTCAATTCCAGATTCATTTATGGGTTAAGATTCATGCAAATAAGGGAAAAGAGGAATGAATATGAAATATGACCTGATCATATCAGATGTTGAACCAATCTGAGCAGAATAAGCAGATTCAGATCACATTCCTTTTAGTGCAATTGTAACAGTGAAAAAGATCATCAAATTTTGATCCCTAATGAATCAGAATCTTCTGGGACTCAGAGCAGAAAGGACCAAGCCAGCTGCCAACAAAATGCAGCCACTGGGAAGGACTAGATTAAGAAGCCTATTCCCAATTCTGGTGTGATGCAATTCTAGTCTTCTTATTAAATTCTCATCTCTAATCTTCTGAGCTGCTCATCCTCAACTTCATCTAAACTAGACAATTTATGAATATTAATATCAAATAAAAATAAGACATACACCAAACCAAGTGTCTGGGACATGGACAAGCAAAAGGCAGTATGCATCCTTCGCAAACATGATATTTTTTTTTTAGGACTTCTTATAATAGATCAACGTTCAATCTGCACTTGAAGGAACGAACTAGTGTAATCTCTCTTCTTTTTCTTTATTTCTATCTTCCTCTTAAGTAAGTCCCCTTGTATTTCTTATTACATCTACAGAAAGTCTCAATTCTATGCCGCCACACCTTACTTTGACCAAATCATAACATTTTGGCACCAGTATTTTCCAATGATGTCCATACCCTAAAACACTCTTTTACTATTCTATTCTATTCTAGGTCCTAAAATTGTCGTTTGCAAAGCTCAAGACCCTGATAATGCACTAAGCACAGAAAAAGGTCTCAAACCCATTCAGCATCACAAATTGTTTACTAGACCTGGACAAAAAAACCACACAATTACATCAATGTCAACCCTAAAAGTGCCACTAATGCTTGATTGTTCTTCTTTACTTTTCAGAGAAAAGAAAATAACAAAAAAGCTCAATTTTACATTATCCATTTGAAGAACAAACCAAGTTCTCTAAATGTAGTCACAAAAAAAAACCCCCACTATTTAGAGTGGAATTACACTTTCCTAATTCATAGAAATGGAAAAAATTGCCCACCCTCAACTTATGCTTATGCTTCGGACTCTTATTGGACAAGGAAAATGTTAATCTGCATGCATGATCTTACAAAAGGTTTTGGAGAACATATACATATAGTTTTCCAAGGAAACATTATGATCAAGTAATCACTCAATGCACCCTAGGAACAGTTTAAAAAAAGGGTTAAATATGTTGAAACCCCCCCCCACCGGGTTTTGCCCTATTATACTATTTAGTCCCCCATTTTCTAAAATTATATTAAAACATCCCTCAGTTTAATTTCCGTTAAATGATAAAATCCTTTCATCAAAATTTTGCACATTTTCTGTTAATCAAATAAATAAAAATCAACAAATACATCTTCAAATTATCAAAAATTCAAAATTACCCTTAAACATATCCTAACAAACACCACTTACCCATAAAATTCCACCACTCAATCACCCATAAACGACGTCCCACCACTCAATCTTATCGTCTTCCCTTCCACCACCAAAACAACATGCCAACTAAAAATCTTATTTTCTTCGATCTCCTTCGTTCATCTAAGGAAGGAAGAGGAAAATGACGTCGCACTGTACAATTGTTGGGGTAGGAATCTTTTCATTCCCCGTCGTTCTCTCCTTCCCGTTAATCTAAAAGGAAGAGAAAATCAACCCCCAATAATTGGTCATCATACCCAAATCAACCCCCTTCTATTGCATGTGCCTGTATTCCTCATTAAGTCAAATCAAAGGAAGCAACATGGACAGAGACGTGCAGTGCAGTATAACCCACGTACGGTTGAAGAGTTTTTCAGGGATTTTAAGGGCCGATGAGTAGGAATGATCAAGGCCTTGACCACTGGTCTCTTTACTGTTTTTATCGCTTCTGCTCAAAATTTCATTACTTTTCTATTCTTAAATCGAAGTTATGCACTTTCTCTGAGTTGGGTTTTTGGGGTTTCTGCTATTGTTGGTTTCGAGTTCTTTTTTTTTTTAGCATTATTATCGTTGGATTTGTATGGCAAATGTGGAAGAGTTCTATCAACAGTGTGATACCATGGGTAATATATTGTTTTGGATTTCGTGGTTTTGATTTCATGGGTTTTGGTTTCTGGGTTGATAGTTTCTAAAGTGATCATTTGATGATGGGTTATTGATGTTCATTTGTGTGAATAGATTTGGTAAACATATTTTCTTTGATTTGTTTGTTTTTTGGGTTGGTGTTTTTAGTGTTTTCTGCATTAGTATAGTTAGTGTTTGTTTTTTTGGTTTTTGTTGATTTGTTTGTTACTTGAATTGTGATTTTGTGAATGAATTTGTGTATTTTGAATGATTTTATGAATGATTTTGTGGTTAGTTTGTGGATTGTGAATGAAGGTTGGTGTGGTGATGATTGTGGATTGTGAATGTAGGTTTGTAGTGATGGGTATAATTTGAAAATTCAAAGGAAAATAAAGAATAATATAGACTTTTTATATCAATTCAACAAAAATTGTAACAAAGTTTAACAAAAGTAAAATGCACAGATATTTTAATATAATTTTTGAAAATGAGGGACTAAATAATACAATAGAGTAAAACCCAGAGGGGTCAGCATATTTAAACAAAAAAAAAGGATGGTCAATGTGTCGAGATAAGCTGAACCAAACAGCTATTTCCTGGCCTTCCAATTTTCATTAGATAGAATTAAAGAAACTCAACAAATTAAGACAATCCATTCCAGGTGGTGGGGTTCTAGTTAGATCTCACAGAAGTATAAATTTTCTTAGGTGCCTAAAAATTCATTCTAGGTGATGTCATTTATATCACATATACTAAAATTATTTTGTAAACCAAAATAACGACTATGATAAGTGTCTAAAAAGGAATCATTCCTAAAAGCTAGCCACCACGGGGAGAGGGCTTAACCAATGTTCCCTTTCAAGTTCCCCATATAACCAGTGGGACACTTGAATTGTAACATTACTCCATGCTTCACAATCAATGTTCTTGATGACTCTTGTCATATCAACCTTGACCTGGCTACATAGCTCACCATGAGTCTACTAGTAATTGTAATTCAGGAATTCTTATACCCATTCTGATATTATTACTAACTTGACTAAGCATCCCCATGAGTCGACTAATCTTAAATTGGTCTATAAGTAGCCCTTTGGGACTGTCAAACCACATTCATTAGATCGACTCAAATATCAAGTGATAAGTACCTCAGAAGAACTTGCCCCTAAAAACTAGATATCAAGAGAAACAAGCCCAAGGCTTTATCTGCCCACATCAAGTTTCTTGAATAATTGATGTGGGAATGAACTATAACATAGTCAAGGGACAAAGAATATAAAATAATTGTTAATCTTGGTGGAGGATTCCCAGAAAAGCTATGATAACATTTATTTGTGCTCAAAATTAACATCCTAAACCAAGTCTGATGCCTTAACAATAGCACTATTAACCTCTTACGAAATGTTCTTCGATTATTAAAGCATACAAGAATTAAGAATTGAGACAAAGAATTAAAACAATGAAACAAAATTCCATCTAGGAAAGATATGCACGTCACTGTAAAGAGTTCAAATAAGTATGAGAATCAGAAATATACAGGATATAGTAGGATTGCTATCTGATTACTAGAATTGTTAATATCAAATACATTCATCAGGATTAGGATAACAGAAATGAGTTTTGAACTTTTGATCCCAGCTTTTGAACACAACCAAAGCTCTAAAAAGTGTAAATAACAAGATTACGACTTAAATCCATAAAAGATCCCAGTGTAATAAAATATGATGAAAAATCTGTATTCCTAGTAATAGGAATCACGCTTTCAGAATGTGAAATCTTACAATTCTCAGTCTGAGCCTAAGAAACCAAAAACAATTAAAATGATCCCAATTTTGATAAACTTAATAAGCCACTAAATGAACCAAAAAACACCACATGGCATAAAAGAAGCACACTTATACACACCAAGGGAAATGATAAGACAAAAAGAAAGAACAAAACGACCAACATATGAAACAAGAAAATCTTTGGCCGTACCTTGAGTGCACTTTGCATGGAACTCAATGTTTCAAATTCAACAAAGCCAAAACAGAATCCTTGCTGCAGACCATCAGAAATAACCATAATAATTATGTCAATAATTCCTTAGTTCAGGAGAAATGCACAAATTAATATGCAAAACAGACCTTATTACTTCTAACTTGAATGCCACCATGCTTAATTGGCCCAAATCTTTTAAAGATCTCCTCAAGTTGTCCAGCCGTTGCATTAAAAGGTAAATTCCGTACAAAAATTGAGTGACCTTCCACTGTAAAAAGCACAGCATAACAGAAAATACACATTATGGAATTACAACCAAAAACATATCGATCCTGTCAGATCTTCATCATTTTGTTTCTTGCCTATGTAAGAGACTTCTTAACCTTAGCCTGCCCTATGGGCAGGCTCCAATCCTACCCATCCCCAAGGCTTGACCTATGCCTTCTTCTCCCTTGTAAAGGGAGGAGTATGGCCATAAGGATATTCCCCCTTGGGATGATCCTGATGGATGCAATGCCCTGCATTC
Source organism: Omphalea diandra (assembly GCA_949677035.1). Classification (NCBI taxonomy): domain Eukaryota; kingdom Viridiplantae; phylum Streptophyta; class Magnoliopsida; order Malpighiales; family Euphorbiaceae; genus Omphalea; species Omphalea diandra. The sequence goes on from CATIWR010347053.1 coordinate 20,134, forward strand.
ATATAACATAATATAATCTGCATATTTGCAATCAAAACAGAATAGATCAACTTAGTAAAAGAACACATGTATAATATAATATAGATATATTTATATTTATGTGCATCTTTAATGCAACCAATTGTTCCCCAAAAAGAAATATAACAAGCAGATTTAATTATACCTTCATCATGGACATCACTACTTTCAGGAACACCACCACCAGTGGCAGCAACAGCGTCAGGAGCATAAGTAGATTTTGCAGAGGTAAATGGTTGTTTTTCAGAGTTTGCAGGTCCCACCTTTACATTCGTGGTAGCAGCATAGAATGAACTAGGTGCTGCACCTTTCATTACTTTCACCTATATAAATTCAGGCTTTAAAATGTCAAAAACAGGTCAAAGAAAAAGGACTAAGACTTGCAAATGAAAAGAAAAGAAAATAAATAAAAATAATATCTTACAATAGAAGCATATGATTTCTTTGGAGCATCCTCCAGGGCTGCAGGAGCTGTATCAATACTTGTGGGCATGTCATTATGGATTGAATCATTTTGGTGGTCAATAACCTCTTCTTCGATCATCCATCCTCCCTCCTTATCAGAAGGATCACAAACTTCAGGGCCATTATCAATATCTTCCTCCTCAAAGGAAGTAGCCGGATCCACTGCAATATGAGCGGTAGTCTGACTGGGATCTGGAACAAAGTTAAAGAGATTCAACATTTATAGCTCTTAATAAAATTCCAATAATGAAAGGGGAAACAATAAAGAAAATCATGCCAACCTGCTTCTGAAACATCCCCTTGACCTGAGTGTTCAGTAGAGATCACAGGCATAGCATTTTCATTGACGCCATTGACCAAGATAGAATCATCAGACAATGAGTCATCCTCCCCAACAAACCTGAATACATCATTCAACACAAAGTAGCCTTTGTCTTGTGGCGCAAGGAAAAACGTTTGAGAGAACTTCTTTCTCACATTATCCTTTCCAGTTAAGCAACCAGTTACAAGAACAATCACCCCTTTCTCATAAGAGTCCTGAGCATCTGCATTTTTTATCTCTGCTGCATAGTCTTCATAATTCAAGGAAAGTATCTTCTCATTGATAGACTGGTCGAAAATAAACAGCGTGAAATACCATCCAATTAATAACAGCCAAAATTTTTTAACATTCTCATTTGAACTTGTTATAAATATCAAAATTAAAAGTTCAAATGAAAAAAAAAAGAGACACGACCAATTAAGTTTCTGTCATTAATGGACTTCTCCCTTGGTTAACGTGAATCTGCAAAACTTGTAAATTTAAATAAACCAATAAACCCCCATGAAGCATATATCAAAGTCCTACCACTTATAATGTATCAGCATTCCTCATACAGTCTTCAGCATTCAAAAAGGTTTCTATATAAGCAATGCCTATGCATCTCACACCACGTAATCATTCACAGGACAATCTTATCATTAAAAACAGGCTTAGAATGCAATTTCCTTGTTGAGATCATATGATTTGTATCCAAACTTACATAATGTTAAGTTGCTCTCCCCTATGAGGACTAAGGGGTCTTGGGATTGACATCCCTCCATCATATTGGTGAAATTATTGGGATGGTGGAATAGGAAGCAGGAAAGGCTACACCCTTAGAAGACCAGACTCATTTAGGCTTACAGTACACCAAAAAACTAAAGTAGGTTGCACATCAGGAATTCAAAACTTCTAAATAGACTTACGTGCATGGTGGTCACTGTTGTCATATTGCCATCAGCATCTGGTCGGCTTAGCAAACTTGAATCCTGATAAAATTTATGCACCAGTTCAGGGGATTGGTGTAAAATATGGTAATACTGATCCACAAATGCATTGCCAACAACCGAAGCACTCGGAGCAGAAGCAGGAGTATTTTCCTGCATTGCCATCTATAGATAAAATTCAATTCAAAAATTAAGTAACGGAAGCATAACAATGGAGGAAAAAAAACTCACAGGGAATAACAAATGCAATAAATGAATTAGAAGCTAATAGACAAAAACTAACACAATTAGCAACCATTGGAGACATTCAAAAAGGATTCACCAAAACAAAACTTTTTCTTTTAAGTGATTTAAATAAGGTGAAAAAGATCTCTTATTTCAAAATAAGCTTAAACCCATGAATTGCTATCACCACTATTGAGCCATCATAAAAACATAGATTTTAAACAATCCAAAACACCAAGTACTCCAGCATAGAAGCCTGGTCTACGTTTGTCCAACAGCACATGAAGAGGCCACTTTAAAAACAAAAATAGTAACAAAAACAGCAGCCAGGATCAAAACAAACGGAAGCAATACTAATAACTAATAACAGAATAACAAGTAAAAGTAGCAATGACAAGATAGGAGCTAATATAATACTCAATTGGCGTCTCAAGATCCAGAATGTAAAACAAGCAAAACCCAACATGAGCTTATAATTAAAAATCCAAAAAGCAACAAACTTTACAGAATTCAAATTCAAAAACAGCAATAAAGATTGAAACCAGCAGCAAACGCAGAGTCAGAAATCCAAAGAACAAGGATAGTTAATTGACTTGACAATCACATAATACAAAAAAAAAAAAAAAGGATCGATTATCAGATCAAAAAAAGCCAAGCAAGTCGAGTAACAAGAAAAGAAAAATATATGATAATAATAAAATTACCTGATTTGGACGGTGGAGATGAAGAGTTAAGGAGAGATCTGCAAGGAGCAGAAGGAAGAAGAAGAGAAAGTATGCGTAGGAATGAAGGAAAGCCAAAGGACGAAGCAAAGATGCTGAGACAGAGAAATGTTTGTGGAAATCTTTTTGTAGGGAGTCCTTAAGAACATTACATAATTCTACAAATCTTCTGTTTTTTTATTTATTTTTTTTAACAGTTTAGATCATATGAGGTTTTCTGCTAAGTTGTTTATTCAATAATGGAATAATAATAATAATAAAAAAAAAAAAAGTATGAAGTTTTTATTGGAAAAGTTAGATGTCATGTGTGAACCGAGTCTGATGCCATTCAAAGAAAATGAACTTTTCTGTTTTTATCAATATTTTTAAAATTAGATGGATCAATAAATGGGCTAGTTAATTAGTTTTCAAACGTTTTAATTAATTCAATTTAATTCATTTAATAATAAATAAATTTTAAAAATAATTTAAAAAATTATAACTATAATTATAATAATTAAAAATAAAAAATAATATTAAAAATAAAGCTAAATCAAAATAAACCGATCATTAATTATATTCTTAATTTTATTAATTTGACCAACTAATTCATTGATATTTTTAAAATATTGATTTTCACAAGATGAGAAGAAGTAAGTTAAAAATATTTCATTCATATATATATGTCGTCATATTAATATCAGATATTTAATACATAAATAAATAATATATTTTTTAAAATAAATAACATATATATTATTTTTTTATTTTATTTTATATAATTATTTATTTTAAAATTTCTTTTAATATATTTTTATTTTTAAATATTTCTAATTAAATAATTTATCTATCAAATTGATAGAAGCTTTAATCATTTATTTTTTTCAATAATTAATTTGATAAATGATAAATTGTTATTTTAAACGAATTTTAAATTTAACATATGAGAAACTATTCTCTCGAACAAACTCCGAGATCTAGATTTTAGTCATTTATTTATCAAATTTAACTTGATAAATGACATATTATTGTTTTAAAATAAAATTTAAATTTGACACATAAAAGTCCTCTAAAAAAAGTCTAAGATCAAAATTAATTATCTATATTAATTATTAATTTACACACTACACGAACTGCAGTGTAAAGATTTTATAAAATTAGTTACTAACACGTATTGTATAGTACAATTATAATAATAATAATGTTAAATGGTTTTAATATTTATTTTAATTAATTAGTTTAATAATTGACAATTAATATATAAATAATTATTTTATAATATATTATTATTTTAAAAAATTATTATCTCAGTATATTTTTTAAATAAATAAAAATAAACAATTATAATTAAATTAGTACAATCAATTTTAATAATATAATTATTTTGATAAAAATTTAAAAAATTCATAATTTCATTTTTTCTTTTATTGGTCTTTTTATCTTTATTTTTAAAATTTTTTTTATTATGTAGGAGATTAAATACTTATTAACATGAAAAAAAAAACCTTTTTTTTATATTATTAAGCTTGTCAACTTGTTATAGAAAATTTTTTCCTATATTATTAAATTTTTTTTATATTTTTCAGAGTTAATTGAGATAATACATTTTTATATTAACTTACTTACAACATGATAAAATAAGAATATATTATATTATCACTTATAAAAAAATATTATATTATCAATATAATTATTTGATAAATGATAAATACTTATTTAAAATTAAATTTGAGGTCAAAATAAATTATATATATATATAATTGACTGATTATTTTAAGCAATGAATTTAGACATTACTTGTCATATGACAAAATAAAAATATATTATATTACTACTTATCAAAACTATTATGTTGCTAATAGAATTACTTGACAAATGATAAATATTGATTTAAAATTAAATATAGAATTATAATTAATTATCTATATTAATTAATTTATTTTAAGCAATAAATTTAGGCATCTTCTTTTATTTCGAGAAACTACTTTTTTTTTTCTTTTCATATTTTAGGCTATTGTCAAAATATTTTTCCAAATAACATATATATCTGTTATTTTATCTATCTTTTAATAAAGTGCATAATTTTATCTTTTTATTTATTTATCTCTAATTTGAGATTTTTTCTTTCAAATTATTGATTTGTCTCTCTTTATAAAATTTTTATTTGTAAAAGTTTAATGACTTAAAATCGGTTATTAATGCTATAATGATAATATGTAATTACTCACTATCCCTTAATTATGATATATTATATTATATAAATTTCAATTTATATTATGCTATAATATCATATTTGATGAAAATTTGTATAAACAATAAATATAAAGAGTTATTAAATAAGATATATAGTGAAAACAAAGCATAACTTAAAGCTGAATCAATATGTATTAATGAGTTATATTGATAATCAATTTTATGTTGTTATTTTGGAATTGCAGGAATAATTTTTTATAAAAATCATATAATTATTTATAAATAAAAATATTTTTACTACTCTTAAAAAAAGATAAAATATGTTCTATTATATCTTTGACAAATGCAACAACATCAATATAAATGCTGCCAACAATATAAATTCTTAAAAAAAAACTTTGAACTATATAAATGGAATTCAAACTCCATACTTATTTGAGCATATTCGGACATTATTATTAAAGAAAATTATATTTGTTCAATGAATTTATATTATTGTTTAAAATTTAAAGATATTTTTAATAATTCATAAAAATATATTAATTATTACATTAGTTTAGTTTAACATCTTCTAAAAAAAAAATACATATACACATTTTTTCAAATTAAGTAATTAACTTATGACGCATAAGTCTTTTTTTTATTGATTTCAAAATTTATTTTTTAATTTTAAAATTACCATAACTAATAAAAATGTCAGATATACTTTTTATATGTGATTAAAAATTTGTAGCTATACAATAAATAAAATTTAAGTATGTTTAATATGATATATTTGATGTAATGAAATTTTAGTTTATAGTTGTACTAAATTATTTTATTTTTGGTGGGATTTAGGACTATACTTTTTCTCCTTTTTTTAAAATAATGTTTTCCTAATTATTCAACACATCCTATAAATAATTTGTAACCACTTTTGTAAAGATGTACGTATATTGTACGTTGTATTCTTGCATTAATGTGAAAGAGCATGTGTCAAAGACTCTTTATCTATAAGGATTTTTTTGAGATAACTGCTGATAATTAATAGCTATTATTGATAATTGATAAATATTAATATTTGATAAATTATATCTAACTGTTACTATTAATTTATGAAATGATTAATAAAACTGTATAGTTGATTTAAATTTTATATTCTAGTTGATAAATTAAATTAAAAATAAAATAATTTAAAAAAATAAAAAAATGCATATTACAAATTTGAAAAGATTTATGAGCTTTTTAATACAGATATACGTATTTTTTGAACGTGATGTTCATTAAGAATCAATAAATAAAAGAAGTTTAAAAATAATAGGTATATCATGGGAAAAATAGGGCATTTCATAATCATTAAGCAAAAACTAGGGCTAATTCCTAAACTAGGGCATTTCATAATCATTAAGCAAAAAATAATAGGTATATCATGGGAAAGACGTCAGGTGTGTGCCACGATTAAACGAAAAGGAAGCAGACTTTGCCTATACCATCATATATATAAAGGGTGTCGCCCTATTTGGTGGAAATCTAAAAAATTGACCAAATCGAATTGGTTCGGTTTAAATATAATTTTGATTCAGCTTGGTTTTTTTTTAAAAAAATTTAGTTAATTTGATTCTGTTCATTTTTAGATTAAAAAAATTTAGTTGAATCAAATCGACAAATTTTTAATAAAATTAAATAAAATTAGGTTAAACCTATATTAAATCAAACCAAAATGATTAAACCATATTCAAATTCATTATTTATATTAAAACTATATAAATATCTATTATTTATATTAAAAATATTTTAAGATACATTGAAGAATTATTATTTATATTAAAAATATGTAGAAAATATTTTTTAAAAAATCGATTTAAATCAAATAAAATCAAATTAGATCAATTCAATTTGATTCAATTTACAAATTTATTCGGTTCGATTCGATTTATATTTTTTAAATTCAATTTTAAAATTTTCAATTTGGTTCAATTTAAAAATGCACACCCCCTATCACTTTTATCATCTCATTACATAACAAAATAAAAAAGTCTGATGATCTATTGAACACTAAATTATATCATGCAAAACCCAAAGGTAAAAAATAGAAAACTCGTAAAATAAAGAGGTCTAAGAGACCACAACAAGGGTGTCTTTATATTGTAAACACCAAGGGTGAAGTTGCATATCCTTTCAAGCTTTTTTAGTCCCTTTCTTTTTTACGTCTAGAACTGAATATGCAACTCGAATGCTCAATTAAGCCATTAAAAATTTAAAATAATTAAGCCCTTAGATTGCTTACCTTATATGGACTTTCTTTAGGGTTGGAAGAAAATAAGTGACATTAAGAAGTGATGAGGAAAATGAAACTTCACTTCGTCCTTAGAAAGAAGAAAAGTGGTGATCTCTTACTCTAATCCTAGTCAAGTTTGGGTTCTCTCTCTTCACCAATGAGAATTATGAGTCCCTTTGTTTTTTTAAAGTCTCTTTTCATTTTACTGTTTTTTCTTTCTTTTTTTGATTTGAGCCTCCCCTCCTCTCTCCTTTCTTTCTTTAGGCCTTGTATATCTAGAGATGTATTGGTCGAAGTGTGGAAGACATGCTTCTATACCTTTTTTTTTTTTTAGCACAGATAGGTGTCGCTCCAAGTAACATCTACAGTGTTATAGCTTTTAAAATAATGTTTGTCTGTCTTTTCTTACACTAGATACAAAATTTATTCACTTTAATATTCGTTATATGTATCTTTTCAACCAAACTCTATATATTCTTAATTCATTTTCTATATCTTCAAAAAAAAATTAAAAATAAGTCAAACGCAATCATAATGGTAATAATCATCATATTAGACCCTATTTAGCTATATATTTTGGATGTAGAATTTTTCACTTTATTTGTATAATTTTTTATTGTTTTTATTTACTTTTTGTATATCATTTGAATAAATTCTATATCTAAAATGTGAAAAAAAAAATTTGCCCGCTTCATTTACAAAATTTATTCATTTTTTATTCACTTTCTAGGTATGTTTGAATAAATTTTATATTTAAAAATTATAGCATCCAAGACTATCAAACATTGCTTTGAGAGCTACACAAGTACAAGTATAGTGAGTAGCTACAAGTGCACAACTCATATCATTTTTTTTTCTTTTGGTTTTGGATTGTACATGAGATTTACACTTTGTTTGGGAAAATAGATGATAAAATAAGATAAAATTTTTTAAAGTATAGTGAGATTAAGTTTGATAAGATAAGGTTTATAATTTAACCTTATCTTGCTTGGAAATAAGATAAAGTAAAATATGGTTTAGAGCATCTCTAATAGTTTTTTTTTTTATTCTAAAGAGCATCTTTTGCACAATAACTAATATTTTGAAAAATCTTTAAATATAAAGAGTAAAAAATTTTACACAAATCCAATAGACTCTTAATATTTTAATTTTCATTTTGTTTTATTAGATAAATATTAATGCTTAAAGTTTTTCAACAAAATCAAATGGTTGTTGTGAATGAAAGAGAAAAAAATTTTCCAACAAAGCAAAAACATATAAATATCAATTAGTGTCTTGTATAGGAAATTAAAATATTTTAAAGACAATTAGAATGGAGAGTGAAGTTTGGCTCTCTACATGTAGAGAGTCAAACCAACTCTTTACTCTAATTTTTTTTTTTTAAAAAAAAAAAGAGTATATTAGAGACCATTTTTTAGAATTGACTCTTTAAAGAAAAGAATTTTGCTCAAATGAGCCTATTGGAGATGTACTTCTAGTCTACTTTATTTAGTTAGAAGGTAAGATTCAATGAAGGTTTGATATTAAAATTACTAAAATACCCTATAAATATGAAGATTTTAAAAAGATGACTAAATAAAAGTTATAAAAATAAAATAAAGAAAGAAAAGTCAAAATAGTTAAAATTAAATAAAGTAAAAAAAAGAAAAACTAACCGATCCTCAACCAACCAAATTGGTGGGTTAAGAAAATGAAGGTTTTGGAAGGTTTTTAAACCTTCAAAAAACCTTACCATACCATACAAATTAGTTTCCCAAATAGGGTGTGAGAGTTTTTTTACCTTATAAAATCTTATTAATCCTTCATAAACTTTAATCTAAACAAGGGTTTAGTTCTTTAGGCCAAATGTGACTTAGGGATTAGGCTTATAGGCTTCAAAGGATTACATAGGTTGAAGCTTTAGCTCTTATCTTTTAGGTATGGGTGTGGGCTATGGACTTTTAGTAATGGGCCAAGCTTCTAATTTTTTTCTCCTCATTCTAAGATATCCAATCACACCTCCTTTTTGAGGAAGATTTTACGTTGGTTATCATCATCAAGTTTTAAAATTCATAAGTATCAAAATCAGGTACCACTATAAAATTTATTGTTTTAAGGACAATTAAAATTGTCTCTAAAACTTGCAAAATCATCTCCATTAATTTAGAGGATGACTTTAGTCATCCTCAACCTGTGTCATTATAGTTCTCGTCCCCATAGTTTTAGGGAACAATTAATTGATTGTAATCTCTATTTATGGGGGCGATCATTGTCTTTAAGTTTTGAGGATGATTGTCATCCCTATTTAGGGGATGATTATTGCCTCTATTTAACCTAATTTATTGCTCCCAGTTTTGGGTTTATTATTATGAGAGGGGTTTTCTAAATAATTAGTTGTCCCTATTACTTATTTTACAATTAAATAGGACAATATAAAATGATGTCCCCTTTTCAATTAATATTTTAATTTCAAAGATAATAAATTTAAATTGTCCCTTATTTATGTCTCCATATCTCATTTATTTTGTAGTGTATATACACTCATCTAGTTAATCATGCCTCTCTCTCTCTCTCTCTATTTTTGGTTCTCCAATTTTATTCATTTCTTCTTATTTGATCCCTCATTTTTTTTTTTAACCGACCATCACTAACAATTATTGTCTAAATTTGTTAGCAAAGGTATATTATAAAAGGAGCATTAAATTGATTGAGAATAACAATGTGTTTGATAGGCGAAGCAAATGATCTCATTATATCATTGACCGCATTGAATCAAAACAACACATGATGACACCTATTAAATACCTTACTATAAACTTCGACCTAGGAAGAGTGTCAAGGCTCTGAACTTGGGCATCATCAGTGTTAGCATCATAGTTGTATATAATGCTCAAATATGACTATGAAATATCATGTTTTATCTGGATTTTAATCTTGATTTTGTAGATGCAAATGAGGAAGTACAAATGCCTGAAAAAATAATTCAATTGAGATTGTTGTTATTGTTTTCTAGTTATGAGTGTGTGTTTGAGAATAGATGAATGAGAAAGAAAATGGTGGAATTTTCAAAGAGGAGATTGGGTGTGCTATATAGAAAACATTGGCTAAAAATCTTGTTTTTCTTCATTTGTTAATACTACCCACGAGACTTTATTGCTATCATCGGGGATACTTGTCAAATATCATCTACTGCAATGTTCATCTTTAAAATGATTTTTCTTTGCATGATTATTTTTGTGTTAATGTGTTTATATGTTGATTTTCTAAGTCTTTGAATTTTTTTGATGAGTGTGCTGGTAACAAGAATGTAGTGACAGTAGTGGTGGGTAATATAGAAAGTGAAAATAAAAATAGAACTTAATACTGACTTATATATTAATTTAATAAAAATTTTAATAGGATTAAAATAAAATGATATTTTAGTATAATATATAAAAGTAAAAAAGCTAAGTAGGATAATATAGTAAAACTCAAGGGAGTTAAACTATTTAACCCCAACTTAAACAATGGAAGAATACATCTTTTACCAAATCAAGAGGGCAATTTTCAAAATACAAGGACTTGGCTAACAAATCAAATAAAGAATTTCTATACATGAGATTAGGGGTGAGCAAAACCGAAACTAAATCAAAAAATCGAATCAATCAATTTGGTTCGATTCGATTTGGTTATATTTTGTAATTCGGTTCTATTCAATTATTAATATTTTAAAATTCAATTTTCAGTTTGATTTTTTGTAATTTAATAATGCTCTTAAAAAGTATTTATGTCTTTTATTTTACAACAAAAAAAAAAAAGACACTCTCTTTAACTTTTCTAAACAAATTTTGTCACTCAATATTCATTTCTTCATTCTTATTCTTCTTTGTTCCTCCTTCTCCTATTCTTTTTATCATTCTTTCTTTTTTTTTTTTTTTTTTACTAAAACACATTGAATCCTTTTATTTTTATTAACATGAATCTTTTTTCTATTGTTTTCTTTGTCTTACTCATCGACTTCACATAGAGGAGAAAGAAGTTAACAAAAGAAGATTCAATGTTTGAGTCTATTTTAGACGAAAAAAAAATGAATCAACTTTTGAAGAGAAGATAAGCATAAAATATTCTGATTGAAAGGAAGAGGGGAACCACTCGATTACAAAGAGGTTTTTTCTTTTTTTTTTTCAAAAAGATAAATTTTCATAAATTTGTATTAATACATTATGATTAATGTGTATTGATTTATTTAATTAAAAATGTAGGAAGATATTAAGATTAATTTTTGTGTAAAATTAATTTTGAGATTAATATTTTTGTTAATTTAGTTAGATCTGTATTTAATATTTAGGATTTGATTTATTTTATTTTTAGAATTAATTTTGTAATTATATTGTTAACTTTTGTATGAGTGGGTCATTTATTAATTTTTTGATGTAATTTTATAAATTTTTGTTTAGTTGGATGAATGTTGTTCATTACACTGCAATTTGAAATTCAAACTAGGATTCTTCAGTATTTCATTCTATTTACTGTTTCCAAAATTAAATTAAAAAACTAAATTGAATTGAAGTTGTTTTATTCGGTTTGCTTTGGTTTTATCAATAATTCGATTTGATTTAGTTAGTTTATAAAAATATTTTGATTTATTCGGTTTGGTTTGAACTAAATAGACATAATGTTTAGCCCTACAAGAAATACAAAGAGCTACAACATCCTTTTAGCATAAAAAATTATCACAATAATATATATATATATATATATATACACACACACACACACACACACACACACACACACACACACACACACACACACATATCTGTGTGTGAGAGAGAGAGAGAGGGAGCAATAGAGAGAGAAAGATAGAGAGTCTAAATTATTTTTTATTAATTATAATATTTGCTCCACAAAAAAAAAGATCTTTCACATTTGACAATTTATATTTACTACCTTTTTTTATTACTCAATAATTTAATTCCATATATTTAGAAAATTTATACACTATTTACTTATCATATAAGAATAAAACTGATTAACTTGAACTAATTTTGTCTGACTTATACCTATAAACGTACTAATATAATATTTTAACTAAAACAAAGAGTCATCTATATGACATATAACGTGTTATATAATTTCATTCAATCTTATTTGCATTTAAAAAATAAAATATATTATTAATTTTTTAAATATTTTTTTGAGTATTGGAGAGAATATTACATTGGTGAGACTTGATTAGTTCTCTTAGATCTATAGTAACATGATATAGTATTATCTTGCATATTATATATATATATATATATATATA
>CATIWR010347084.1:0-17109 GCA_949677035.1 Omphalea diandra
TCAAAAGAGGTTCTAGACTTAGGATTAACCATCCTAAGTCTAACAAATTCTTTCTAAGATCTCATATGGTCCTATGTATCGAAGACTTAGTTTTTCCTTCTTATCAAATCGAATTATTCCTTTCCATGGTAAAACTCAAAGTAACACTTTGTCTTCCACCTCATATTTCATTTTTTTTTGTTTTGGTCTGCATAGCTCTTTTGCCTATCTTGTGCTTCTTTAAGTTTGCTCTTGATTACCTTCACCTTGTCCACAGTGTCTTGCACTAGTTCTGGCCCTTCTAAAATATGCATCCCTTCTTTATAGTATAGGACTTCGACATTTTCTTCCATATAGTGCTTCATATGGTGCCATTTATATACTGCTATAATAATTATTACTATAAGAAAATTCAATTAAGGCAATATATTCATTCCATACACCTTTGAACTCTATCACATAAGCTCAAAGCATGTTTTCAAGTGTCTGAATTGTCCTTTCTGATTGCCCATCTGTCTGAGGATGAAAATCAGTACTGAAACTCAACTTGGTACCTAAAGCCAGTTGCAAACCAACTAAAATCGAGATGTAAATTGTGGATCTCTATCTAATACAATTGACACTATAACACTATGTAATCTGACAATTTCATCTACATATTTCTTAGCTAGGTGCTTAAGTGAACTACCCCATTGAATAGGCAAAAAGTGGGCTAACTTAGTTAGTCTATCAATGATCACTTATATAGCATCATTCTTCTTCAAAGTTCTTAGTCACCAATATACAAAGTCTGTGGTTATTCTTTCGCATTTCCACACTAGAATTGTCAATGGTTTCTATTTTTCAGTTAGTGCTTGATGTTCCATTTTCATCTGTTAACAAGTTAAACATGTTAAAAACATAGGTTGTTACATCTTTCTTCATTTTAGGCCACCAAAAATTAGATCATAAGGTATTATACATTTTCGTCATTCCTAGATGCATGGCATATGAAGCATTATGCGCTTCTTCTAGGATATCTCTTTGCAAGTTATCAACATTAGGCACGTAAATATGAGAATGCAACATCAAGGCATCATTTTGAATATCAAAATCACCATGTCACCCTATTTTACCATTTCAATCATTTTATGTAACTTTGGATCCTTGCCCTGTGCTTATTTAATTCGATCATGCAATATTGGTCTCACTTAAAAAGTAGCAATCAATGCCCCATTCTTTTGTATGTTTAGTTTCATATTCATAACTCATAATTGAACTAAATAAAATAATGGAAATAAGTGTAAATGAACTACACCACTTCTTAATTTTCTGTTCAAAGCATTAGCAACCACATTTGCCTTTACTGGGTGATACTCAATGGTGCAATCATAATCCTTTAGCAGTTTTAACCACCGCCTCTGTCTCATGTTCAAATACTTTGAGCTCTTATGATTTGTAAATATCTGAAAAGTTTCTCCATGCAAGTAATGTCTCCATATTTTCAAAGCAAGCACTACGATAACAAGTTCTAGGTCATGTACTAGGTAAGAAAATTCAAAAGGCTTCAGTTGTTTATATGCATATGTAATTACCTTACCATGCTGCATTAAAACACATCATAACCTTGATGAGATGCATCACTATATACTATAAATCCTCCATTACCAGTAGGAATGGCTAACATTGGAGCAAATGTCAATCTTTCTTTCAATTCATCAAAACTCTCCTGACATGCTTTAGACCACTAAAATGCTGCATTTTTTTGAAGTAACTTAGTCAAAGGAGCAATTATAAGTGAAAACCCCTCAATAAATCGATGATAATACCCAGCTAGTCCTAAGAAACTTCAGACTTCTATAACATTCTTTAGTGTTTTCCATTTTACTATTGCTTCTATTTTGTTTGGATCCACCTCTATGACTTTTTCAAAAACTATATGTCTTAAAATACCATATGGTCAATCCAGAACTCACACTTGCTTAATTTAGCAAATAATTGTTTTTCTTTCAAAATTTGCAACAAAATCCTTAAATGTTGTTCATGCTCCTCTTTGCTCCTTGAATACACCAGTATGTCGTCAATGAACACTATTACAAATTTATCTAAGTAAGGCTGGAACACTTTGTTCATAAGAGCCATAAATGTAGCTGGTGCATTAGTCAAATCAAATGACATCACCAAAAATTCATAATGCCCATACCTAGTTCGAAAAGCTATCTTTGGTACATCTAGGTTTGAAATTTTAAGTTGATAATATCTTGATTTCAAGTCAATTTTAGAAAACACTCGCACTCCTTGTAACTGGTCAAACAGATCATCTATCCTTAGTAAAGAAAACTTATTCTTCACAGTAACTCGATTTAACTGCCTATAATCAATGCATAACCTCATTGTCACATCTTTCTTTTTAACAAATAATACTGGAGCACCCCAAGGTGACACACTAGATCTAATGAATCAATTTTCAAGTAGTTCCTACAATTGGGTCTTTAATTCTCTCAACTCAAATGCAACCATCCTATAAGGTGGAATGGATATTGGTGAAGTTCCTAGGACTAACTCAATTATGAATTCTATCTCCTTATCAGGTGGCAAACCAGGTAAGTCAATTGGGAAAACATTTGGAAACTCATTTACCATGAAAATGTTCTCTAATAATTCATTTATGAACCTCATGTCTACCACATGTGCCAAATAAGCCTCACAACCATTTTTAATCATGTGAAAAGCCTTAATAGCAGAAACTAGATATGTAGGTACAATTCTAGAACAACTACTTTCCCCTTGAAACACAACCGTTGTATGATTTAGAGATTCCAAAACAACTTCCTTACTAAAACAATTCACTATTACATGATATTTAGACAACCAGTCTATGCCCAGTATCATATCAAATTCATGGAGTGACAACAGTACTAGATAAGCATTCAACTTAACGCCATCAATGTGAATCACACTATCACTACATACCTTATCCATAATCATCACATCTCTTAAAGGAGTATTAACACAAATTAAAACCTAAAGGTTGATCCTTAATACACAATTGTGATGTCATGTTCAATGAAATGAATGAATGTGTGGAGCCAGGATCAATTAATGCATCAACTTCTAAATCATGGAGAAAAAGTTTACCAGTGATTACTTCTGGAGCAGTAACAACTTCTTGCCTAGTCATGGAAAATACTCTGGCCTGTGTCAAGGATCTAGAACTTTGACCTTTTTATCTACTCATACCATGGCCAATTATGGTTGTTCTACCTCTGTCTTTGCCCCTGCCAAATGATACTTCAACTCTACTTGTCTTTAAAACTTCAATTGTGGGCTCTAATGTAGCTCTACCTCTACCTCCCTCTAACAATCTAGATATTTGAGGACAATCTTTAAGCACATGATCAAAAGACCCATAAAAGTAGCACCCACCAATCAATTTTCTACATTCACCTATATGTTCTCTGCCACAATGCATGTATGAGGGTTGTTGTTGCATAACTTGGCCTTAACCTCTGCCTGCATACAATGAAACTCCTAATCCTCTACCTTTATAGCTAGAGTAACCACCCTTAGCATTAGATTGTGATGGCATTTAATCTCCACGTTTACCTTTCTTTCTATTAAAATCTTCCACAAACTCAATAGACCCTCTTTTTACTCATTGTTCTATCCTTTATTTTTCTAATCTTTCCACCCTGATTGCAACAGCTTTTAGCTTGGTATAACTTTCAAGATCTGCAGTTGTGATCTTACTTATGATCTCATATCTCAGTCCCTCTTTAAACTTTCAACATTTTTCTTTGTCAGTGACCACCATGAAGGATGCATAATGAGATAATTGATTAAATTTTACCTCATACTCCACTACAGTCATCTCCATCTGCTTTAGGTTTAAAAATTCCTTTCTTTTATCATCTTTGTACACTTCTAGCATGTAATTATTGTTAAACGCATGAAGAAAATCATCCCATGTAAGTACTGAAGGCTGGACATCACTCCTTGGAATGGTTTCCCATTAATCATAAGCATCCCCCTGTAATAGCGACACTGCATAATCAAACTTTTCTTCTAGTATGCATTTTGTCAAATTCAAAACTCTCTATGTTCTTTGTAGCCATGTCTCTGCCACTGATGGAACTGTGGTACCACCAAAGTCAACTACACCCTGTTTTCTCAAATTGTCATACCTTCTTCCTCTTTTAATTTCTTGACCATGTACTATTGGTTTACTAATTCTATGTTGTGGTTGCCTATGAGATATGTGTTGTGCATAAGAATGTGTAGGAGATTTATCTCTATCAATAGGTTGATCTCTTAATGGTTGGCATGATGCTTTTATGGAATGCAAATCAACTAGCTCCTCTCTCCTTAGTGAGCCATGGTACTACCATGACTACACTCTTCTAATGCCTTATAGATATATAAGACTTTGTCATTTGATAATGCATAATAGTGCAAAAGTCATGTCATGTTCATATGTATATCCCTATGGAACCTATCCTTGCTTTGATACCAAAAACTGTAACAACCATTTTCATTAACAAATCATGGCATTCATGTCCAAAAATATATATGCATAAAGGTTTATTCATTATATATACACAATCCAATATGTATTTAATGTACATATTTATTAACTAATGTTCAAGGCTAGTGACCATAAACCGGTTCCTATCTAGATACATGTATATAACATAAGAAGAGAGATAATTGAAATTCAGCAAATGACCTATGGTCCATGTGTCTCTATGCAAAACTCAATGCACAAAAGTATCCAAACCCTATGCACTAAAGTATCCAAACCCTATGCTTCAATATCTGAAAAACAAAATTGTGATTTAGTGAGTCATGACTCAATAAATAAAAATAATAATCATATTCTTATGGCATAACTAACAATCAAATATTATTAGGATACATCACAAGTATAACAATTGACTATGTAAGTGCAAATGCCATAGATTGATTTTTGTTATGACCTTTCAAGCCAAACACTACTCCGGAGAATTCATATGATTCAAGTGACATTTGAATTTTGTTGGCCAGTATATAACAAGTGAATCATTTGACCAATAAGATGTGCCAATAGGAGATATTGATCCTTTTTTCACATGATTGAGATATTGGTCCTTTTTTCACATGATTTGCAAGTGTTTGACAAGCCGATCACAACATCCTTTTAGCTTCATATGCAAGTGTTCATTCACAATGGTATTCCAAGTAATCATTAAGAGCATATAATTCTCACTTTACTTGTATTCACATGTAAAGTGTAACAATTCAATCTCATATACATGTAATAGAACATAATGATATTATAAAATTATCACACATATACATTAGAATCTAATTATGGTTTTGACTCACCTTTTGATGTGACCGAGCTTTATGGTAGGTTTGGTTCTCTCTCTATGGCTTCCTCAAAGTGTTGAGATCCTAACATTTGATACATAAATTGTTATAAGTATGTCAAAATGATTATGAATGTTTGGTATGCAACTATGGCATGATCCATGCAAGTAGACCTAGTGCTTATGCATATTTTCCTTATATGGAAATCTGACATTGCTACACTCTCACAGTAATAACTTAGATATACTAATCTAAATAAATTGATTTTTTTTCAAATAAACTAGACACATGATTATACAACAGCCAAATTTCAAGTCAATATAAGACACATAGAAAATGTGGTGAATTTTTGAATTTTTCCCCATTTCAATGTCATCTCAATCTGAGCAAGTCTTATAATCTCAGGTATATCTCAAACTATACAAATCCAATTGCAAAATTGATCCACCAAAAGTTACCAAACACATAACAAAACATTTTTCATGTTTTACTCATTGTCTAATTCAGTCTATAAAGTCACTAAAACAAATGACCAATCTCAAAGTGAGTAGGTGTTCAATATATTGATAATGAGTCATAATGAAGGGCCAATTCAATAAACATGTTAAATTTGGCATAAATATTTCATAGGCATGTAGATCAAACATAAATATACAACTTTCAAGTTTGTCACATCATCAAATTCTGAATCTATGGCCATCAAATTCTTAGAAAATAGAATTATAAGACTGATGAGGTTTCATCGGGTTTAGGGTCAGTCACAATCAATACACCATATTTCTTTTCACACAAAAAATCAAACTGGTTTGCAAGTATTTAGAAAGGATATAACCCTACAAATTTCATGTTTTTCACTTTGTCTAAATCAGTGTATAAAGTCATCAAAATAATTGAAAACAGAAAAACTGAGGTGATTTCAGTTAGCTATAAACCAGCCCTAATGAAGGAGTCATATCTCCTTACACACATTAAATTAAGCAAAAAAGTTTAACATGGATCTAGATGGGATATAAAGCTACAAATTTCCTATAATGTACTTTCCCTAATTCCTCTTCTAGGGTATGAAATCATATGTACAAATTTTTTCTTGAATAACAAAACCAACACAATGAGCTCTTGTTTCCCTTGAATTTAAACTTTAATACATGAGTTCTACCTCAAATACTCCATAATTCTTATTAACCATGCATGATTAACATGTCATTAGGGATTAATTTTACATGGGAAGAAGATGGATTAACTTACCTATTTTTCCAGAATCAGAAGAGCTTAGGATACCTTCATAGGCAGCTCACTCTTCTCCCTCTCCTTTTTCTTCTTTTTCTTCTTCTTCTTCTTATTTTTCTTTCTTTCTTCCTCAGCTCTATCTTTCTTTTGTTACCCCTCATGTTTAATCTCTCTATTCTGATCCTAAAGGCTAAAAAATTCCACTTGTAAACCTGTTGTAACAAGACAAAATCATGGTGCCTCATTTCCATTGGTTGGAAGTTCACTTTTCCCCTTTAGTCCATTTTCTTCACTCCTTCATCACCTCCATCCATCTCCTAATCCCCATATGCTCCTTATAATTTTAAATAATCTCTAAAACACCATTATTTATGATTCTATAACATGCACACAACATAAGATAATTTGCCACGCAACTATACAAACATTACATATATGTTCAAGTGTCCCAAATGCAATGGAGCAAGTGTCATCATCGTGCTTATCCAATTCACATATCTAAATGATCATTTATTCATTACATATATTCATATGGGATTGCAAATCATTTATGTAATGAATATGTTTATGTAAGAATTTCAATGAATATGGATAGAGATGTTACATATAAATTAATTTTTAGGGTACTATGTCTTTAAAAATAAGCATAATTATATCTTATCTATGAATTTTGATCAAGTTCATGGAAATTTAAATTTTATTAAATTCAATTGAATAGCTTATCATTATTTTGAAAAGGTTTAAAATTTGTTTAAAAGTATTTTTAGAGCAAGAAGCTAGTCCAAGATTGTTAAATGAACTTCAATGCTTATTGAATGAGTCATTAAAAATTATAGAAACACTGATAGCATTCCACGATCATTATAAAATTTCTAAGGCCATTAGAAAAAATTTTTCAATAACTATTATGAAACAACCATGATCATAGGCATGTTAATCATAAAGGATGTTATGATAGCTACATTCAATAAGGAATGTTGCCACGTGTACGCAATGAGGTAAAACCAATGCTTATTAATGAGCTTCTAATAGCCCTTTATTTTTTTGATTTAAAAGCTCATATGTCAGTTATTTTAGGTTTTACTAATATTCTTAAAATATGTTTCTTCCTTCTTTTATCTATGTTATTTTTTATTCTCAAACCTTAATCAAACACTACCTAAACCTAGTGGCACCTGAGATAGAAAAACTTAAAAGGTTAAATAAAGAGCCAAGGAAAACCCTAAGCTTGATACTTCATTAAGGTCAAGTGAGAAAGAGACTTTAAAAATAAAAATGTCTCAAAGTGTTACGAAGGAAAAACATAATAGAGTTGAAGAACCATCTTTAACTCCACTAGTTGCTAAGAAATAACAAACTATGAAGAGAAAGAGAAAGGAAGCTGAGATGAACTTACACAAACCCTTGCCTGACACACACTCAAGCTGCAACTTCCTTACTTTCTAGATATCTTATGTGTTGCTTTAGACAATAAGACGTTGCTTTAGACAATAAAAGTAGGAAGACTTAATAATAAGAATTGCTAAAAGAAAAATAAATGGAAGGAAGTTTATTAAATGGAATGATTAGGCAAAATACAATCTTTAGCCATTATTAAGGCTCTAAAGAGAATTGGCTAGCAATTTTTTGCTAAAATTGAGGCAACATATTTAGATATTATATAGAGTTCTTAACGACTCTAAATGTTTTGAAGATAACTGTGAAACCAAATAAGAGGTTGGGACTATGACTTTTCAACTAAAAAAAAAGAGTACATATTAACTCTAAAAGAAATAATTCAGTGTTTTAAAGTGTCAAAATAAGAATATTTTAAGCAGCCAACAAAGTTCAAGCTGAATTTGAATGAGTTTTGGCTTTCAATAATAGATGGTATAATTCCATACCACTCTTTCAATATTAATGCTTTAAGAATTAAGATCCATGCACTTAATATCAATAGAAAGGGCTAATCTAATAATATAAGACTTGTTCTTTCTGCGATATATGGAGAACAAAAGAAGAGTATACATTCCTTGCATGATAGCTAATAGATTATATGTGTCAATAACAAAAAGTATGAGTTTTTGTTGCCTTATTACATTATAAGGTTAGCTAAGTATATAAAGCCAATTCTTAAGGATGAAGAGAAAAAAAAAGAAACTCAATATGTCTTTATGCCATTCCTTATCCCACCTAAAAAATTTATTCATGAAAAGATGTTTTTAGGAATAGAGATTTTAAAAATAATGGCTAATGGAATAATTGTAGTATAAGAAGAAAATGAAAAAAAAATGATAAAGATGATTTAGATACATATATAGATAAGGCTATAAGGATGGGAGTTAAGGTAGTAGCAAAAAAAAAAAGGAAAAAAAGCCTTTAATAACACTTGCCACCTCTGTTCTACCATCTTAAGTGCTTGTACCTTCACTTTTTGAACAAAAGGTTCTAAAGTAACCAACACTACTCAATAAAAATATGATTATAGTTATAAAGTGGAGAATCTTAATCATTTAGTATTAGATATATCCAAAACCCTATATTGGATTATAGAATATTTAGACATACATCAAAACACTCCTCTATAGGATAACTTTCATGCTAAAGAAATAGCTATAAAAATAAAGGAAAAAGGGAAACACAAGCTAAAGGAAGATTAAGCTAGTAAAGCAATAACTCCAGAAGATGATAATTTTAGAAAGGATATGGAAAAGCTTGTTACTTCACAACTTTGATAGTCTTAATCCATTTGAAACAACCCCAATCCTAAAAAACTTCTACCTTTAAACCTTAAACTTAATGTTATCTTCTTTCTCTATTTTGTGTTTTCTTTAATTTTTCATTTTTTTTTATGGTGGCTAAACTACATATGTGTACAAGCTCTACTTATAGTTACTTGCATATTTTCTTCAATGATATTACCTTTATTAAGTTATGTTATTATTGCTTCTCCTTTATGTAATTCACTACTTCTATACTTTCTTCTATTGATAACAAAGAGGGACTAATATAAAATGAATTAATATAAGATGCATAATATGCAATTAATGATAAAGGATTAATCATGTAATTATTTAAGGTTAAAGTACCAAATATACTAAACTTATCCCCTAATAACAATAAAGGATAAAAATGAACTTTCTTGTCAAATTTACCCCTAAACTTGTATTTTGTTTGTCAAATTTACCCTTGAGCAATACTTATGCATACCATTATACTCCTATTCAACTCATTTCTCCCTATATCTACTGAAATTAGATGAACAAGTAGAATTATTTGGTCAAGAAATGCATTTAAGAGAATCAAACTTAGATGTGCTTCTACAAAACACAGTTTTCTCTAAATCCCAAAAGTCTTGAAGTCCCTAAATCCCAAAAACACAGCTTCACTTTGACTCAACAATGTCTTTATGGAGTAATAAGTTTGCTCATTCATTCAACTATAGTAGATATAAGGAGAAATGGGTTAACCAGGAGTACAACGTTATGCAAAAGTATTGCTCAGGGGTAAATTTGATGAAAAAGTTTATTTTGTCTTTCATTGTCACTAGAGGACAAGTTCAGAGGTGTATTTGGTACTTTGGTCAACTGTTTAATATGAAAAAATGAAAATAATAATATGGATACAAAATCTATCTAACATGACTAAAGGGGGAGATAATTGTACATTTGAGACTATGATAAAATTGAGGGCAGGTATTATTTCCAATTATATTAAATACTTTTCCATATCTCATTTATGATAAACAATTATTTGCCATCATCAAAAAGGAAAACAAAGTGAACATTAGTGTTTTAATTCTTACTTTGATCATCACAACAAGAGTTAAAAACTAACTGTTGTGTGAGTTTATTTAGTATTCCTTATAGAACCCTCAACATTATAGTTCATAAAGTTCAAAATGAAGTAAGCTCAAGACATGTTCTTCACTTTCTAAGAAATCTCAAATTCACAATAAAAAGATCTTCATAAATCGTTGAACACTGATCAAAGAAAATGAAAGTTTAAGTTAAATCAAGGCCTACACTTAAAACAAAGCTAGACAAATTGAAGCAAAATCAGTTAGCAACCATAGAATATCATCCAATAATTGCTAAAATGCACAATGCCTATTAATAAAGTTAAAAGACTAGTTGAAAAGATTCTCTAGAAATGACTAACTCTTTTATGTAAAATGAACTTCACTCCAATGTTTGAGAAATTTCACAATCATGAATAAGCATTAATTATAATGGAAAAATGTCCAATGAATATTGATATAACTAAAATAAGTTATCAATAACGGGCATGGAAATTGCCTAACAATAATTAAAGTGAACAATGAGCACGACACAATAAATAATGATAGTTGGAAAAGTGCTTTTTAGATAACGTTGTAAAAGCTATGCAAATTATATAACTAGTTATGGGTCACAATGACTATAGGAGAAGATTTAATGACCGTTAATAAAATAATGAAAGTAGTATTTCTTAAATCCCTAGGGGTAGAATTGTACTCTTATTTATTCTCTTTAAGGTCTCCCTTTGATAAATACATGGCCAAAAGTATACAGATCATTCAAGTAATAATAGTGCACAAGTAAGTGCAAATATCGTCCCATATAGACAAAGGCAATAAGTATTGAAATTATGATGATTCTATTTTTGTCTGGAAAATAATAACTTGATATCTTAACTAAAACTACTATTGTATTCAAAATAAACTAGTCTAATTAACAATAGCAAAAATATAAAAGTAATGAGAAAGAAAACCTTATGATAAACAACCAAGGATACTTAATTTCACTAATGGAAATTCATGAAATCATTACTCCTCTAATGACACATTGGATTAAGCTTTGCAACTATCCATTATCTTTACAGTAATTAAGTCCTCTCTTTCGAGTAGTCACTTAACTTTGCAATTCTATTTCATAGAACTATCTCTCAATGTGAATAAGAAACATAATCACTCATTTAAATTTATCTATCATTTAAATTATAGCAATAGGTTAAGTGAGTATCTTTACTCATCAAATAATCTAAAGGGATTAATTTTAGGTCAATTTCAATTTTCAATCTCTTGATCTATAAATGAAACACAAATCATGCAATTGGTGGCCAGGAAATTATGATCATTAAGTTCAAAAATCATTCACTTATAAAAGAATAAAATCCTAATAATCATTAAAAACATAAATCAATCAATCTTTTTCATGGCTGCATTAAGGTCCTAGACAAAAGATCTAGCATAATATACTAATTAAATAAGATAAATCTAATTCTAAAAGCATCATCTTAAACAAACGAAAGATGAGATCTCTAAACTAGCTTAACAAATTTCCTCTTATTCTTCTTCCTCGATCAAGTGATCTCTTGAACTCTTACACTTGATCTTGAATTGAAGCCTTATTTCGCTTGTTTTCATCTCTCAAAATGCCTCTTTAAGTGTTCAAAAAGGTTCCTTTTCACTCTTCTCTTCCCTTTTAGGAAAAACTAAGTGTTTCCCTTTATACTCCTTTAAAAGAGCGAAAACATGGGTTAAAAAGTATGATTTTGATCGCTCATGTTGTGACCTGCAACTTTTGTTATGAAAGTGAGAACCCATTTTTATCAAGAAAATTATAATTTGTGACTTTTTTCACAGATGTGATAGTCAATAATCACTCTTCGCATGTATGAAATTCCTGCTTAATCCTTAAAGTTACTAGTTTTCCTATTTTGGTCCAATTTTTGCTCCAAACTAGCTAAAACACCTACAAAATAACCAAATATGGGAAAAAAACCATAAAATGCACTCAAAATAACTTAATTACATTATAGAATTACACCATATCAAGCGTAAAACTCATTAAAATATTCTGAACAAACTAAGCTTAACAATAATGATAACCGAAAAAGCCTTATAGATAAGGTTGTGGAGTTTATATAAATTAAAAATCCTTAATGATTGTTAAAAGTCCACATTGACCTTAAATGACCATGGGTTAATCTTTAGCGATCATTGTTAAGAAAAGCAAAAGGAAAGTTAATTGAGGAGTTTGTTAAGCTTTTAATGACTTGATGATAATCTCAACAATAGTTGATGGGGTAATAAATGGCTATATTGATAATTCTTGATAAGTTTTGATCTATGTGAGTACTGGCTAGTTTTTTCTTAACAAACCTATACAAAGAGACATCCTATAAACTTTAAAGATAATGAATATTTGATAATAGAATTATTGATATTGAGCACAAAGCTCATCTTTGCACATTCCTTTTGATCCTTAAAGAGTTAACTTAAAAAAAAAAAAAAAAAAAAAGAACCTACTTGAAGCTACTTCATTACTTAACTCAAGGCTTAGCTAAAGATTTAAAAGCTTTAATTTTTTTTGTATTACTCTCATAAAAGAGAAGCTTGAGTATTAGATAGAGATCCTTCTTTGAATAATATTTGTAATTCTTATAAGAGGATCATAACTTAGGTTGAATACTTTAGAAACTTATAAACTATTGTGAAAGACTTAAAATAGTGCCTAAAATCTATCTTGAAAAAGCATTTGATAATGCTTAAAAACTATCTTAAGAAAGGTTTTAGTGGCATCTACAAATTCACTTTGTAAAGCTTAAATGGTGAGTAGAAAATTTACTTTGTAAATATTTGAGTAGCACTTGGTAATTTACTTGTATTAAGGGAACTTTCTAGTGTTATACTAAAGGAAATGATGTAGACCAAGTTATAGTTAAACCTTTACAAATCTTGTTATCTCTTTTTTCATTGTGATTCACCTATCACTAACTCTCAAAGCTTTAATTAATTACCATAACCTTATTCACCCTTCTTTAAAGATTTTTGGAACAAGATCCTTATTGTTAAATTTGTGTGTAAACTCGTACCATTTTATGAGTTTACACTTTTTATTCAATCAAATGAGTTAACTCATTTATGAAATCATTTTTGTATAAAATCGAGATAAACTCGCGAGTCAATATAATAAAATTTTATAAAATAATGAGTAAATTCATACGAGTTTACTATGCATATGAAATTTTAAAGATTAAATTTTAAAATTAATTTTATTTATTCATGTAAAATTCTATTTAGATTTATAGTTATAAATTGAATATTAATCAAATTTTTATCTAATAATATGATTAAAATTTAATTTATATTATTTGGATTTAAATAAGAACTTTGATTATTTCTTTTAAATTTTTTATTTCATTTCATGTAGTACTTATTGGTGCATTTTGTATTGTTAACTTAATAAATATGTGATGGATCTGAACTAATTTCTTTAAATATTCTAAAACCTTAATAAGGGATATGAACTTCAATTTTCTTTACAAATGAGTTCTCTTATAATATTACATTATGTTTGATATAAATGAATTCTATAGTTTTTAAGGAATTTATTTATAAATTGACATTTTGCATATTTGGAATAAATGAAATTTCATTTGAAATTTTATTTCATTAAATCCCTAGAATTGATTATAATTAAACTAAATTCTATCAAATTTGATACAATTAGCAAATGAGTTATAAACTTATAAAATTTTTAATTATGATAAAATACTCTTAGTTAAATTGCCTATTTTCACTTCTTTTTTGCTTTTTTTCTCTCTTCTCTTTCTTTCTTCTCTCTCTATTCTATCTCTCTTTTTCTCGTGTTTTTTATTTGAAAAATTTTTTAAAGAATAATACAAGGACATTTTTGTAAAATAAAATATTTTATTAAATTATACACTTAAACCAAACACAAACTTTATTTCATTTCAAATGAATTTTATTTTTATTTGTAGTATGTCAAACATAGCAATTCATTTGCAAATTAGAGTTGAATCAAATACAACATTAATATAGCTTTATATGTATTAAATTTATTAAATTTCTTATTTATATTTTACATATGTATTATTAAATTTATATAAGAGTTTGTTATATGTGTAAATATGTATAATTAGATTTTAAGGAGTATTTTACTATGTTGTAAAATCTTACAATTTTAAAAAAATGAGTTTGACAACCTTACACAACACATATTATAATGTAATAATGAATTTACTAAATAAATCATAATTAATTGAAAAATTAAATTCAAATGATAAACATTCACCAAAAAGTAAAGAAAAAATGAGTTTACAATGTGTTTAAGAAATAAATGAATGATAAAATTCTCTCACGTAAATTTTTTTTCTCTCATTTTGGATAAGATGGTTAGGGTTTCTTATTAGCTTCCCTAGAGTTTTACTATCATATAAAGCATCTCCCTTGAGGTTTTCTAAAGGTTTCTCCACTTTAGTTGGTGGGTTGGGGTGGTTTTCTTATCTCTAGGTGATCTTTGGTTGTTTAACTTTTGTTTGATTCTTCATGATGAACCATGATGAGTTGGCCATGTTGTTCTCTCATCTAAACCTTAATGAAGTTGGGGGATAAATGTGTAATAAAACTTAATCTTGAATTGAAAATTCATACAGCCAAAAGGATTGAACATTGCTAGCATCATAAAACTATATGTGTCTAGTCTATTAATAGAAAGGCTTTATACAAATCAATGCCCAAGATTCTGCATTTCGATAGCAATGTTGATATAAAATTCATTGGTGAAAATGTCTTTATTTTCAATTTTGTGTCCATGGCTAATAAAAGAGGGTACTTGACTTTGGCCCTTAGAATTTTGATAAGTCTTTACTTGTCTTGTTTAAATTCAAGGATGATCAGCATGTGTTTCAGGTTTAATTTGACTAAATTCCCTTATGGCTGCAATTACATAATGTCCCCCTTGCTTTTATGACTTATGAAATTACTACACCACTTGGCAACAAGATTAGAGAGGTCTTAGAGGTTAGTTATGGTGATTCTAAGGAATGTTTTGGCAAGTTTCTTTGACTCAAAATTTTTATGGACATCTCTAAGCCATTAAAATAGGGCCTTTTATTGGAAACAAGTACCAAAAATCCTTCCAAGAATGTTGTTATAACTTACGAAAGGCTTTTGTTTCTCTTATGGTTTGATTGGAGATTTGTGGTGTGGTTGTAAGCATTATGACCTTGTCATTAATAAGGACAGTTTGCCATATGGCCCATCGATGCGTGTTGGTGGTAGTGTTTTTTTTTAAAAAAAAAAAAAAGAGGTAAAATAGTAATGAATATCACAACTAAGATGGCAACTTAGTGAGTAGAACTGCATTTGATGGGAGTGTAGTAATGACCAAGCCTTAGCTATTAAGAATAATGCATTTGGTATAAAATTTATCTCAGTAGGGCTTATATTGAGTTATGCAAAGAAGCAAACTAGGCATGATATTTTACTGGTTATGTTCATACTACTAATCATTCCCCATATCATGGTTTGTTAGATGCAATGTCCATGTCGTTGCCCAAGCAACCTAAGGGGATTGATGTTATCATTCTTGATAAGAAGCAAGTTAGAGCTGCAGGTTAGAATTTCCCTTCAAGGATTTCTTTATCAGTATATCTACCTAAGAGACCAAGCAAGTGGGTTCACAAAAATAAGAAAATTATAAGAGGGAGATCTAACAATAATATTATGGATACGGCTTCAACTCCTCCTTTTGAAAACTCTCCACTATGTATGTGTACAAAGCAAGTTATGTAAAAAAAAAAAATTAAAAGACATTAGAAAGAAAGCCAAGATTATAGGTATGGGTAAAAATATTTTCACAAAATCAATAAAGGCTGAGATTCAGCCTCCCCGCCAGAATGAGTTGCCTTTGTTGGAATGTATGGGGCATGGGAACCCATATGCATTTAAAGAGCTTTAACATTTGATTCTACACTAAGATCCTAGTTTAGGATTCCTTTGAGAAACAAAAGTGCACAATTCTTTTTATTCTTCATTTAAAATTTTTATTTAAGTTTGATGGTATGTGTATGGTTGATAATAATGGTGTTGATGGAGGTCTTCTTATTCTAGAAACCACTTTTAATATGTCTATTAAATCCTTTTTTACTAGTCATATAGATGTTGTGGCATGATTTATAGACTCATCTTAAAGATTCATATGCTTTTATGGTAATCCTCACTAGTCTTAGAGAATTTTTCTTAGGATCTACTTAAATGACTAGGGAATCTAATTGAGATACATGACTTACCTTGGTTGATGGGTGGAAACTTTAATAAGATTTGTTGGACTAGGATGATTAATCCTAAGTTTAGAACCTCTTTTGATCTTGACAAAGTAGATTGATCATCACTAATATTTCAAATAAGTGTTGATTTTGCAGAAATGAATCAATCTCTCAAGAGGAAATTAAAGGAGTTGATAAACTCTAAAGTGACATGTAAATCGCGATCGCAATCTAGGATTCACAACCGTGACTCATATTAAGACATGCTGAAATTCAAGCAGGCGAAATCGCGGAGCCATTCTCGGCCATGACCTTTGGAAAAGAAGAAGCCAAAATATGACAGACAAATTCGCGATGAAAGTCACACCTTAGTCGCGACCGCGAATTTCAAAGTAACTTAAGAGGAAAGCAAGTCCACAACCACAGCTTAACAAGTGTCCTAGAAGACTGTTGGAAGTCAAAATTCGTGCAGGCATCTTGTTGGCAGTGACCGCGAATCCTAAGGAAGAAAGATGACCACTTTGATAGACAAATTTGCGC
>CATIWR010347149.1:0-26744 GCA_949677035.1 Omphalea diandra
ATTCCACCCCCACTCCCCCCACACCAAACACCTAAACAAAACAAAAACTGACACCCCTAGATCTTATCTCCACATATATATATATATATATATATATATATATATATATATATATATATATATATATATATATATATATATTGTTTTCAATCTATCAACATTATGAAAAAGCAATACAAATCAAACAACCATTTAAAAAAAAAAAATCATGAATAAACTTCAACAATGAATCTACAAACTATTAACAGTGTAAACATTGAAAAAGTATCATATTATCGTGTTCTCATTGCTCGACTCTTGTTGATCACTTCTCCTTCAATTAAAAAGTTTGATGAAATCTTAAGTAAATGTGAAAAAGAATTTTTTAAATGTTTTATTTATACTAGTAGCTAATAGTTATAGTATACAAAAGTCTATTAATTTAAAAAGTAATTATTTTTTGAATGCAATTAACTTTTATAGACTTGATACAAGTCGTAATTGGATATGCCCTTGATTTTTATACACTTTTTGAAAGGAGTTTTTGAAAGTGATTATCAAATATCAATATTTTCAAAATCAGACTAAACCATTTAGTTGGATTGATAAAATTAAAAACTAATCACTAATCCAATTTGGTTCAGCGTTTAAATTGGTTACTCACAAACTGATCAAAATCGAAAGAATTGATCAAAACTGGAAAAATTGGATAAAATAAAAAAAACTGGATTAAACCTGTTCATTCCAAAACTCACTTTTTTAAAAAATTAAAAATTTTAAAAATAGTTTTAATTACTTTGTTATATTATATATTTTTTCTGATTTTTTAAAAATATTTTTAAGTATTATTTATATATTTTTTCAAAAAAATTTAAAAAACAACCCTATTGAACTGAACCAGTCAAATTGGCCGAAATTTCTAATCCGATTTTAAAAACATTATTGAATACCCTCTAACTTTTAAAATTCATAAAAATCTTTAATTCTCTAAGTCTAATACACCCCTAAAATCATGACTTTCTAAAGGTTTTCTTTTTAGGATTTTTCATAGATGATTTTGTAAATAAAATGTACTCATACACATAGACTTCTGAATTTTGTTTTATATATAACTATATTTCTTTTAATTTTGCCCCACTTAACAAGTCCAATTCATGTTGGAATTGACTGATTAGCTACCCTAGCCCTTAATTAGTTTGTAGCAAATTGTCTGAATAAAGATGATCATGGGATATTGCAGAGGGTTACAACTCGCTCATTAACATATTCAACAATGCCCAAGACAATGTGGCAATCCTCCAGGCTTTTCTTGCTGAGGGAGGGAAGAAGCCACCCCTTGGGGTTGGAAGAACCCAGCAAGAGGTTTGTTCTTTGAATCCATCCTTAATTGCATCATTGTTTAATTAGATGCTATAACCGAGAAACTTGGACTTAAAATTCTTTTATTACCAAAGTACAGGTCAAATTTGATGTGCTAAAGGATGCAAATGTGTTGCTGCTCATAACTAGCCGTGATCATGCCTGGGATGTAGAGATTAAAACTCTTGCTGGACCGTAACAAGAACTGCAAACCAAAGGGAACGTTCATTATCATCTGGTATGGATTCCAGTCGTGGACAAGCTAGACGAATAGAAGTTCTTATCGCTGCAATCTCATATGCCTTGGTACACTGTTGGACACCCATCAGTTATCAAACCAAGGCTCATCACATACATCAAGAAAGTATGGAAGTTCACACAGCAGACGATTCTGGTGCAGTTCGAGAAAGGACGAGCACGGGACATACGTACAATTTATTCGGTATTGATGGACGGGAATTTTCTCAGCCCAGTCCTACCATCACCATGGACGCAGCATCAACATTTAACAATAGATCACCTAATTTATGGCATTCGTGCAGTTGTTTCGGTACGTAATTTCACTATGGCAAATATATGTGTAAGTTCAATTATTCGCATATTTGTTTTAAATTATTCGCATATTTGTTTTAATTTGTAGACATTCACTATCAGGCTAAACCAGAATCAATCATATGCCTTTATGGAGGAGAAGACATCAACTGGATTAAGGAGTTCATCACTTTGATAACTGATGCCGAGGATACTAAGATGAACATAGAGTTAGTTCATGTAAGCAAGAAAAATGCTATCGATCATGACCACCGAGATATTTTCGACTTCATTACTACCAAAAAACTTGGAGTACACTGGACGGAGGAAGAAACATGGTGGTTCTGGACCCGATTGGAAATTATCTTCAGTTCAGGAATAAAAGATGGAAAGAATCCTAAAGAAGGCAACATTATGATAGATGTCATGACTTTCCTTAGCTTCAAAGATAGCCACAAAGGATGGGCTGTGTTCCGTAAATTTGGATAATCTCTTAAACTACCTAAAGCCACAGGAGAGGCTGTTCAAAAAATCTTGCCGAACATAAAAACCTTGCCGAAATCTGGTGCTACCAGTGATTATGTTCAGCAAGAGTTCAACAATCAAATTGAACAGCAAATTAAGGAGCAAGAACATCATTGCAACCACCTTGTCTTCCCTGCGAAGGTTGCAGACATCCCAGATGAGATGATGATATGTGCAATATGTGATTGAAAGATGGAAAAGTACCTGACGTACCGTTGCTGCTAGTAGTGAGCAACCTTTGCTTGGTTTTATGTTGCAGACCATCTGGCCTAGGTCTGGTTCGTTGCAAGAATAATTTCTTTTCCAAGTGCTATGATTTGCTCTATTTTAAACAGCTGTTAATGTAATGGGCAGTCTGGCAGTGTACCTACTACGAGAGTTTGTGCTTCTGTTTATTGTTTAATAAATAAAATTTGCAATGTCGGTAATGTAATAAACCCCAGTTTGGTGTGCTTCAACTGGTATAATGAAATTTGAAGGTTGTATTCAGTTCCTCTCTCTCTGCTTGCCTTCTATGATCTTAGAGCTAGAACCTAAAGGCAGTAATAAGATCAGAACAAGCACGAAACTGCAGAAGCTAATAACATGTTCCAACTAGCAGGATGTTGGTTGAACCTTTTCAATAGACCAGAAAAACAATATAAACAAAGAAACCAAAAACTTCTGATGCATAAAAATCAAAGCCTAATATTTGATTTGTATCATGCAAAAAGATATTCATGAAAAAACAATTAAATGACTAACAAATGCCAACTTCGTTACTATAAATAATTAGTTATGACCTGCAAAAGATTTTTTTTTTCATCTTGTTGAATGACTTGAATTGTTTACGATAACCCAATTTATGATGATCATATACAAAAATTTTGAAGGTTCGATTCAAGAAAGATTTTCACTAAAGTCTATGGTAGGGATGGACGGAGAGGACCAATATGTCTTAGCCCGAAGGCCCAACATTGATCTTAATGGAGAGTGCAGAAGCCGAAGCCTCTGCGGTACGAGTCTAACCCTTTTATATTATATATTTGGAAGCTGATACCTGTCACACTTAGGACACGTTTGGTATTTTTCTTTTTTTTTTTTTTTTTTTTTTTATCAAACATAGAATTTGTTCACTTTATATTCAATTTTTATATCTATTTTTAGTTAATTTTGTATTCTTTTCGTTCACTTCCTACATGTTTAAAAAACTTTCAATAAGCTAAACACGATCCTAATGGTAACAATAACCATATTATATCATATTAGCTTATTATTTGGATACAAAATTTATTCACTTCAGATACATAATTTATTCATTTTTTGTACAAAATTTGAAGAAATTTTATAAATTACATATATACAAAATTTGTTCAAATTCTATATACACTTGAATAAATTTTGTTTCTTATTTGTTCAAAAAGAAAAAAAAAACTATAGGATCTAAATTATTTTGAAGAAAAAAGAAAAAAAAAAGAAGAAAAGATGCACTCAAGACACTCAAATATTTTTGTTCATTTTCTGTAAATTTGAAGAAATTTTATAAATTCCATATATACGAAATTTGTTCATTTTGTATACGAAATTTGTTCATTTTGTATACAAAATTTGTTCAAATTCTATATACACTTGAACAATTTTGTTTTTTATTTGTTCAAAAAGAAAAAAAAAACTGTAGCATCCAAATTATTTTGAAGACAAAAGAAAAGAAAAAAAGAAAAATTGCACCTAAGACACTCAAATATTTTATTTCATTTTCTGTATAAAATTTGAAGAAAAAAAGAAAAATATATTTAAATAAATTCTGTTTTTTATATAAAAAAGAAAAGGAAAAAATATAACACCCAAGTCATCCAAATTTTTTGTTCATTTTCTGTATAACATTTTAAAAAAGAAAAAAAATATTTAGCATCCAAATTATTTTGAAGAAAAAAAGAGTAACACCCAAAACACTCAAATATTTTTATTCATATTTTTGAAGAAAAAAAATATTTAAATAAATTTTTTATTTGAAAAAAGAAGAAGAAAATTGTAGTATTCAAGTCATCCAAACGTTTTGTTCATTTTTTGAAGAAATTTTAAAAAAATAAAAAATATATTTGAACAAATTTTATTTCTTATTTAAAGAAAAATAGAAAAAAGACAGTGCCACTAAATCATCATTTCAATATAAAAAAATCAGTGTGAAAAAAATTATTTCACCCAAAGCTAAATGTGGCCTTGGGTGCAACAATATTGCAAGTGTATGCACCCGGCGGCACCTACACTTTCCCTATATATATTTTGAAGTGATTTATTTTGTTGTTTGAATTATTATATTTAAATATTTTTATGTTAAGATTATTAACTATATTTTTATAATAATTCTCATATAAATAAGAATTCTCGGTTTATCAATGGTTAGATAGCATTGACCAAACCACGCAAATCTGCGTATTAGTTTTTCTTCTTATTTAATTTCTTCTGTTATTGCTATTTTCTTGACATATCTAATCTTAGAATATGATTTTATTTCCTATTTCTTAGTATAAAAATATGTCATAAAAGTAGAGGCAGATTTCTATATATAATTTAATTATTTGATAACAATGCAATTTATTTTTCTTAAATCAGAATAACAAAGCAAATCGGGTCTATACAATTTAGCCATAAATTTTTTTTAAAAAAATTATTATAAAATTGAAAAATTAAACGTCAACTAAAACAACGATATAAAAAGAATTTTTTTTTATATATTGCTAGAAGCCTTACTGGTACTTGTCAAAAGTCTACTAGATGACAAATTCAATACATACTAAAGAGCTGTTAAAAAAACCTACAGGTTGTTTAATTAGCAAGACTGCATAATTAAACTACAGGATTAATTATTAATTTCATATTTAGTTTAAGAAAATGAGTTTTGCTTCCTAATCTCAAAAGTTTACTTAATCCAAGAAGATAGTTTTAACTAAAACTTACCTCTCCGTATATTTACTAATCCCTATTTATAATTTTTAAAATAACTTTAGGAGATCCATATGTTGATTTGATCGGTTTAACTAGTGGATTATTTAGTTTGTAAAATTATTATTTTAAAACTAAATTAAATAAAATAATTTTAAATTCTTTATTTTTATTTCAGACTAGAAAATGATTCATTTTTTTCTTTGAAATTTTCATTTTTATAAAAATTAAGTAAATATATGTAATTTATTTAATTTATGATATATTATATATAATATTAAAATTAATTATTAAATTAGATATTAAAAAATAATATAATAATTAAATATAATTTTATTAATTATCTAATTAAAAAGAAAAAAAATTATGTGATAATGTCTAACATCAAAAAATAAAATTATAAAAAAAAATTTATAGGAAAAATGGTGATTCAAACTTAAACCCAAAATCAGTGCAAAAAAGTTTAAAAATATGTGTTGACAACGATAAGAGGAAAAAAAAAAAGGAACTTAATAGTTTTAAACTTCAAGGCGAATGCTATTTAAGTAATTTATTTTATTTTCTTAATTTATTTCATTACTTAAACTGTAATACCAAATATTAGATTAAAAATTTAAATTACTTAATACTAAGATTCAAGTATTTCTATCAAACAAGGATTAACTAATTCTATGGTTTAACTAAACTTAATAATAACTTTAATTCTATAACTTAAATAATCTGTGAACCAAATGGGTTGTTAGTTTCTGATAGAAAAACTGTGAGAAAATTGTTTCCTTATATTACACATCACATCATATCACAAGTATCAAATATTCTTCCTCATATTAAAATTTTTATCAATACATGAATTTTATTGACATATATTTAATATAATATCATTTGAATCAAACAAGAAAAATTTGAAATTGAAGTTTGACTCCTTTTTGAATTCCACAAGTATTCTGCAACTATTGGATAATGGTTTGAGCTCAAAAATTATAATATTTCTAAGAATTCGAAGTATTTTTCTTCCATATAAAAAAGTTATGAATTAAATGAATTTGAATAATTAAAATTAGAATATATATATATATATATAACAATTTAATTGGATTTGAATATTTTAAAACATTTCAAATATAGAAAATTTAATTTTCTTATATAACAATTGAAACACATAAAAAAAAATTGAGATTAATACTTATTTTCAATGGAATATTATATAAGAAAATAATTATAGTATATTAATTAAACTATTATACAAGAAAATTATATTAATTCAACTATTATACAAGAAAATAATTTTTAGAACAAAAAATTATAACTTATATCATAATTATACATGTTTAACGTGTTTATATATTTTTCTATTCTATAAAAATATTTATGAATTATATAATTAAATGTTATAATATTTAAATTGACTATCATACTATATAGATATATGTAAAATAAAATATTATTTTCTATCTTAATTATAGAATATTTGATTTTGAAATACTGCACACTATTGATGATTTTATTGCATAAAGTTCACTCATTTTAGATAAATTTTATGTCTACTATTATGTGACAAAGAAATAAGAGTAAAAAGAAAAAACATCTAATAACATCTTTAATAGTGTTCTTTATTATAAAAAGTATCTTTTGCACAATAAAAATTATTTTAAAAAAATTTAAATATGAAGAGTGAAAAATTTTGTATTACTCTAATAGACTCTTAATATTTTTAATCTTCATTTTATCTTATCTAATAAATATTAATACTCAATAACATTAAATAATTATTGTGAGATAAAATAGAAAAATTTTTTCAATAAATAAAAAAATATATATCATTTAATATTTTGTATAGAAAATTAAAATATTTTAATGACAACTAAAATAAAGAGTGTAATTTGATTCTCTATATATAGAGAGTCAAACTAACTTTTTACTTTAAAATAAAAAATAAAAAATGTATTGAAGATTATTTTTTATATGAAATTTTTAAAATAAAAAATACTTAAATAAAGGGCTTATTGGAGATGATATAATAAGTCAAATATATAGATGACTTTATGTAATTTTAAACAATGAGTGACGAGTTAGTTAATTACGAAAAGATATGGGCGCTTATAAGTATTTAACATAAATAAAAATAACATCAGAAGTAAACACTGTTTGTCATGTGTAGCCTCTTTCATGTATAGCCTCTTTGGTGGATTCGAATTCTCAAAGGTCCCTCCAACTCCAACTGGAAGCCCTTCCCTCATAAAACCACTTCCGCTATTTCGCCAAAAATCCTACCTTTCTACAATCTCATCAATGGATGACTTGAAAAAACCAAAGACTACAATGAGAAATGCCCAACAACAGAGGAAGAAGAGGAAATTTGACAACAAAGAATCAGAGGGAGAAGAAAAAGAAGTGGAAACAGTTGGCGACATTGAAGACATGTTCAGCGACAAAGAAACCCATAAAATTAGGGAATCATTGCTGGACTGGTACGACAACAACCAGAGAAATCTCCCTTGGAGAAGGAAAGAAGCAACCACACATCAAGTTAAAGAAGAGGAAGAAGAAGAAGAAGATAAAGAAAAGAGGGCGTACAG
Organism: Omphalea diandra; assembly: GCA_949677035.1. NCBI lineage: Eukaryota > Viridiplantae > Streptophyta > Magnoliopsida > Malpighiales > Euphorbiaceae > Omphalea > Omphalea diandra. The sequence goes on from CATIWR010347149.1 coordinate 7,893, forward strand.
GGTGTGGGTATCTGAAGTGATGCTGCAACAGACAAGAGTTCAGACTGTGATTGATTATTATAACCGTTGGATGCTTAAATGGCCTACTCTTCATCATTTGGCCCTGGCTTCTCTTGAGGTATGTTTAATTAATTAATGGCTTCTATTGGTTGGTTTAGTGGGTTTTTAATTTTTTTTTTTTTATGATGATGATGATTTTGCTTTATTTTTGTTTGTTGTGCAGGAGGTGAATGAGATGTGGGCAGGTTTAGGTTATTATAGGCGGGCACGTTTTCTATTAGAGGTGAGTTATGGTTATTTGCTTGTACTATAAAATTGTTTGCTTTGTTTCCTATAGATTGCTTCCTTCTTTTTTTTTTTTTTCCGAGCTACATTGATTGCTTCCTTGTGCAAGGATAATTTCATACAATTTAATATGCGAGCTTTGTTACTGTGTTCAGTTCCTTTAGATGATTCAAGCTTGGATCTTTTTTCCCCTCCTTTTTCCATGGTGATGTAGAGGCTTTTTTCAACCATAAATTGGTCTGAATCTGAATGTTAACTAATGAAAAAGCCTATAATTTGGAATCACCACATGGTTTCAGTTATTGTTATGTCTCATTGTTCATGTTTTTGTGGATTTTATTTGAGAAAAGTTGATTCCTTGTGATTTTTTTGCTGATATTTTCTTGGTTTGAAATTTTACTTGCTTTGTATATCCTGTGGTGTCATGTTATTTCATGCAACATTGTGAATCTACTTAATCACCGTCATGATGATTTTATGTTCACTAATGATAACAAGTTGTTTGAGTGGTTTGGCATGATGAAATTGTAAAACTTAATGTACATTATGAATAGCAGGGTTCATGGCTGTAGTACTTTGTGTGTCTCTAACTAAGATAACAGTGTGACACTAGTGACTTCTTACCCAATTTATTTGTGAAACCATTCATTTTTATTTCTCTTTATGTACCTTTATTTTTTGCATGTTCACCTGAGCGTTTCTTTCTCATTTTAGTGTTTGCTAGCTAGTAACTTTATGTGACTTTCCAGTTGATTTGAAAATGAAATGTGGGTTTGTTGAAGCAATTGGGACTTAAAGGAAACATGAAAAGAAAACAGATGCTATTATAGAAAAGGACATGTGCCATGATTTCTCATAGAGAATCTGGTGATTGTAATCTCTTATCTTAAGATCATCTTCATTTTTTTTCTTGGGGTGTGTGTGTGTGTGTTAAAGGAGGCTATTGGTTGAGCAGCGATTAGAGGCCCCATTCATAATAGCCTCCTCTTATACGGGGAAAAAGAAGCTTAAAATAAAAGCAAAAAGTTGTGCTTTACACTTAGAATCATCTACTTCACCTCTACAACAAAGTGTGATTAATTTCTAGCTCATTTTGTTCTTGCTGTTAGGGAGCTAAAATGATTGTTGCTAAGGGAGATGGATTTCCTGATACAGTGTCTTCCTTACGGAAGGTTCCAGGAATAGGAGACTATACAGCTGGTGCAATTGCCTCTATTGCATTCAAAGAAGTGAGTGTGTTCTGCATTTTGTCCTTTTGTATTGTGTAAGGGCCTAAGGGGGAAATTTTCAAGGTCTGCAATATCAGGTGGTGCCTGTAGTTGATGGGAATGTTATAAGGGTGCTTGCTAGGGTGAAGGCTATTTCTGCAAATCCAAAAGACTCTGTAACTGTGAAGAACTTTTGGTGAGTTTTTGTGTTTTCTAGAATTTCTTTTCTTCTATGTGGAATCTTAACGTATTTTTGGTTTGTGAGGAATAGTTTTGACATTTTCTGTTTACTGTCCATTATGTAATATAGAGATTCTTTCACATAACATGATTTAGTGCTGCATTCCTGAATTCGGAATGAACGTGCATAGATCAATCATCATCTCTCCTGCAGCCTGTTGACTTTGGAAGAAATATTGATGTGGCTTAAATACTATTATTGTATACATTGTGTCCCTCCCCCATAGTCTCATTGATTTAGTACATCTTCACAAGTACTATGGGTTTTTGCTGTCAAATGTCTGTTTTGCTTACTATTTTATTTTCAAATCTCATATTCCCAGATCTCAATCATCAGTTTCATGAGGGGTGTCCATCAGATCATAACCCTCTTCAACCACATAGCACACTTGAAAAAAGTTTTTTTTCTTATAGATTCAAGCTGTATGATTATATTGTGGTTTCTCCTTCTCCTTTCTCTGACTTTTTTAATTGTAAAAAGATGTAAGGGCAATGATTAACTCACAGTTTCTTTATATATGTTATTATATGGCACATTTTTGTGTATTCATGATTCAGAGAAATGTGCTGATCGAACAAAATAACAATCTTTTTTTGCTTATTTATCTGAAATCTTATGGATAAGGAAACTAGCAGCTCAACTAGTTGATCCTTCCCGTCCTGGAGATTTCAATCAGTCTCTCATGGAACTTGGTGCTACTGTTTGCACTCCATCAAACCCAGGCTGCTCTTTGTGTCCTGTTTCCAGTCAATGTCGTGCACTTTCGATTTCCAAGCAGGATAAGTCAGTATTGGTTACAGATTATCCTACCAAGGTTGTAAAGGTGAAACAAAGATGCGAGTTTTCTGCTGTTTGTGTCGTGGAGATACTGGGAAGCAAAGGTCCAATTGAAGGTGAGCAATCTGATAGTGGATTTCTTCTTGTAAAAAGGCCAGATAATGGTCTGCTTGCAGGTCTATGGGAATTCCCAACTGTCACAGTGAGCAAAGAAACTGAAATAACAAAAATGCGGAAAGAAATTGATCACTTTCTGAAAGAAACATTCGGACTTGACCCTCAAAGGACATTTAGCAAAGTTCTAAGGAAAGATGTTGGGGAATTTGTTCATATTTTCAGTCACATCCGTCTCAAGGTTTATGTGGAGTTGCTGGTAATACATCTTAAAGGTATGAAGCATAATGTGCTCTTCCTCATTTTATGCACAAAAAATTTGTGGTGAGCAGGCAAATAGTGATGAAAATATTTGTATTGTAATTACTGTTTTCCATAATATCAGATTGCATTATGAATGATCAAAATTGTTGATTAAATCTTTAATTCTTAACTCTGACTATCGTTGCTGTTGTTGTATTAATTTTGTTGTACGTAGTGATATCTGATTTATATGTCCATAGTCTCATGATTATCGGAAAACTCTTATTTTGGGGTATCCCATCCATTTGAAAGCTTTATATCTTTAGACTTTAGATGGTATAGAATAGAATTACCTAAAAAATTTGTAAGTGCTCTTCTCTGACCTCTGAAATAATCATCCTTTCCATTAACTTTTTAATCCTCCTCTTGGCGTGAAGGTGGGATGAGTGAATTATTCACTAAGCACGGAAAAGAACCTACAAGCTGGAAATATGTGGAGAAGAAAGCCCTTTCAAACTTGGGATTGACGTCTGGAGTAAGAAAGGTAATGTGGTATGACACTTTAGATTGGCATGGCATGAATTAGTGATCATTTAAAGAGGTATACTGACCAACATCATTTCAAATATGAAGTTGGCTAGTAGCTGGATGCAAAAGGAAGTGCAATTTTCCTCTTTTTCATTAAATTTTAGGAATTTTGGTAGTTTTAATAATCTATGAATTCCTCTTTACTTTATTGAAATTTTAAGCTCTACAATGGTTGCAAGTTAATAGCATGAGATGCCCATAGCACAAATCCAACTGGATCATCTCTTTTTATATATCTTTTAGGGGGAAAAAAAAGTCCAATTCCTATATAACTTAGATAACATATGGTTGGTGAGGGATTTTGAAGAATCTATGGATTTATTCAAAATTCATTGTTTGGTTAAGAAAAGTAAGTCAAAATCCATGAATTGCTTAAAATTTATCATTCACCACAATCCTTCAAGATGAAGAATTTTAAGATCCCCAGATTTTAAAATCCCCTATAATTAATTTTTTTTATCATGAAAATACCTTTAAATCCATGTATTTGTCATGCATACCAACCATGTGAGATTTTATAAATTCATGAATTTTGATAAAATCCATGGATTTAAAATCTCTCTATCGAAACATCGCCTTAATGTATTTGCACAAGGCAATTGAGCATGCTTACATTTCTTAATGAACTTGATTGTGCTAGCATTGTCTCCAGGTTTACACTATGGTTGAAAAGTTTAAAGAGAAGAGGTTATCTATTGATTCTGCCCCAGCCAAAAAAAAAAAAACTCGGTCAAGAAACTAAAACGTCGACAATTGTAAATTAGATCTTGTTTAACCTTTGTATTAGGATCAATGGAAGAAGTTCTGTATACTATCCTTGTCCCTGTGGCTACCTCCTCATAGACTGCATGCAACATTGCAAGTCAACAGTTTCCTGACTTCCAGCAAATTGGGTTTATTCATCCAATATTTGTTGTCACATATCATGTATGCTTGTATTTTTGGTTGCAGATTCATGTATACAGTATTCTTGCATGGATACATTATTTTTTGGTATAAATTACAGTTACGATAGTCTTTATTTCTCATTTAAATATTAAGTTTTTTATGAGTTGAATATTATTTCCATTGTTCTATTTAAGGCAACATAGAGAAGCTTGAGCTAAATCTGCTGAACACTATCACATTCGTACTTGAACAACGTTTGGTTGACTGGGTGCGTTAGCTCTAAGAATCAGTCAACTAACTGCCAATCCAACACACTAGGTAAAAGATGCAATATTGCCCAGTTCTGCTATGGATTCAACCACTAATAAAACCACCCGTGATTCCCACTGAGAAATCTGATTCAATCTGCAAGGGGAGGTAATATCGAACTTGATTATAATTGGAGAAGGTATGAATCAAAATCTGAGTCGGGTTTGGATCAGAAACTAATCTAATTATAGATAATAGTATTTTTAATTATAGATACATATTATATAGCTATGTTATAAATACGTTAATTTATCTAATTATCTTCATTTATATGGTGTAAATATGACATTAAAAAGAAAATAAAACAAAATTTATCAAATATTTTTGTTTTTAATTAGAAAAAAAAATATTGCTTATGTAAAAAAGTATAGTATTACCAACTCGACTTGTCTCGACTTAATACTTGCTCACCTCAGTCCTATAGTTCATGTTTCCTTTTTTTTTTTTTTTAATTAGGTCCAATTCAGATTTTGGACAGAAATCCTTTTTTTTTGACATTTATAATAATTAAGGTTAAATTTTTCATGGGAAATATTAAAGACGTATCTTTTATATCAATCTCATGTACTTAAAAGATATTACTATATCTGATAGTGGTGACTGGACCTTATATATGGGAGAGGCCCTGCCCCCTCCAAGTTTTTATTTTTACTTTTCAAATTTATCTTATATATATCATAAATCTTTCTATTTTACCCCTTTCAAATATTCATTTAGTCCCCTAAACTTTTGCTTATAAAATTTTCCTATTTAATATGAATCCTTAAAACAACATTTTTTTTAAACTTATTTTAATATGAATAAAGAATGATATTTTTTATTAAGTAAAATTTTATATTCAATTGTAGGTTAAAACGTTCTTATTTTTAATTTTTTTTTCTCTTTTTCACATATTCATGAATTTATTTTGAGAAATAATACAATTATATAGATAACACAAAAGGAAATTATTTATTTCAATAAATTAATTTCATATTATTATTCTTGTATTTACTTAATATAAAACAAATATTAATTTTGAGAAAAAATATTTTAATTTATAATATATTCTTAAAACTTCAGATAAAAGTAATATATTATATATGTCTTCCATTATTTATATTACTATCGCAGCCACGATTACTGCACTTCATCGCCACCATTATAACATACAACCATCTAATAATCACTATCTTTATCAATATAATAACTATCGTCACTATCACCATTTCTATCACTTATAACTTTAATCTATTCATATATTTCTAAAAAATTTTAATTTAATATTAATAAATTTAGTAATAATTAAGATTTTAAAATTTTTAATATTGAAATCAATAAATTTTTAATTTTTTAATACTAAAATTATTTATTTTAAAATTATTTATTATTTAATTTTAAATTTTACTACATAACACCTTATGTTATAGAAGCCCATTCCTTAGACTCATAGGATGGTCTCTGTTTAGGCTATTATTATCTCCATTCCCTTGTAATCAAACTGTTATATCAAAGTTTTATTAAAATAATTTTTATTTTTATTTGAACTTAGCATACCTTTTAACCTTTTATTTTCACAAGCAACACAATGAAATAGTGTTAAATTTTGGTATGTGAATTTTTAATCTAGCATGACTAACTTCAATAAAATCTGCACCATAATGGTTTTTAAATTTTTCCTAAATTACATTATTGTCAATTGCTGGAACTGAATATCGGATAGTATTAATAATAATAATTTTTAGAGTAATAATTATAAAAAATATTTGAACTGAACAAATTTAAACTACACATTAGTGATGATGATAGGTTGTGAATGGACCATCGATATTTACAAATTTATTTATTTATTTATTTATTTCTTGGTTTATCATTTATAAAATTTATGCATGACCTGACAAAAAAAAAAAAAAAGGAAAAGAAACCAGTGGCATATATTTTACAAAACTTTGTGTGAATCAGAACACTCTCTTCTTTTCTTGACTGCTTCTGTACAATTCCTAGTTCAGCTCTCTCCTTCTGTCTGCTTTTCTTCTCTTCTCATAAATTTTAGAGAAAAAAAAAATGATTGGTTATTGAAAAGAAGAAAGGGAAACAAAATAATTTGTAAAAAAATTAGGGTTAGTATAAAATCTTTGTTCAATGCAATCAATGTTGAATAACATGGCAACTCAAGGTGGAGCTATGGGAGTTTCAAGCTTCCCTTCATATTTTAGTAGGAATGCCAGAACTACCTCTTCCTACACATGCTGCTTGGTATATAGAAATTGTTTACATGCTGTATTTTGTTCTCCTTTCAATATTCTGTTTCATTTTAATTCTGTTTTGGAGAGCAAAAAGTATATTCATGGATGTTCGTCAACATACAAATTTCTTAAGATCCCATGTTCTTTTCTGTTTGCATAGCATTTTGACGATCAAGATGGAGCATAATATCATATCTTTTCTTCTGTAAATGTGTGCAGCGGATTGCCAGCAAGTCAGCAACGTCAAGAAGAAGTATCACTTGTTCTGCAGTGCAAGAATCATCTACATCTACATCTACTTCCACAGGTAAGTAATCACATTCTTGCAGCTGGACTGGCTATGGAATTTATAGTTTTGTTTGGAAGTTACGATGTTAAAATTGTATATGAGATTAAACCTTTTTTTTGCTTCTCTAGTTGCTGCTGATACAAAGGAGGTAAAGAAAGTAGAAGAAAAGGCAGAACCACCAAAGCGCAAACCTGCACCTAAAGCTCCTGCCAAACCATTGCCTGAGTTGATAGAGGAAGATGTAATCCCTTCACTGAAAGCAATCCTTGAAGCTGAACAAGATATCACAGAAATTGTGTTATCTTACCAAGACAACAGAGTAAGTTTTCTGATTTCTCACTATTGAGTTGTTGCCCTTACGAGAAGAAGCACTACCGTAGTCTAATTGGCCAAAATTCTTGTTCATTTCTTTTGCAAATTGGGAAAAAAAAATTGATAGTTGGATGGCTCCTTCAAGAAGAAGGGCAACCGTTACTCTTTTTGGGCTTTCTTTCCAAATGGAGACCTTACAGGTACTCGTTTCTGTTGCCAGCTTTAATACTACAATTTATATATCATGAATTCATATTCATATTGTATTATAGACTTAAATATATATATATATATATATATATATATATATATATATATATATAAAATTAAAAATTAATGTACATATAGTTAAAAATTAATATACATATATTTCAATATACATATAATTTAATATTAATATATATGCATTTCAATATCAATAATCATATAATTAAAATCAAATGTATATGCAGATCTGGATTAATGAAGTAAACATCGACCTTGATCCATGATATAATTTGTATTAAGATATGCAATACACAGCATTATGTTTCACATATGAGATGAGATTATCATCATTGTTGTTATATAGGTCCAAAGGGGTTCTCTCTATCGTCCTATGGAGCAGAAGCAAGCACCGTCGAACCATTTCTCATTGATGAGAAGAAAATTACGGCAAGACACGTTGTCTTCTGGGTGGAAAAACGTTTGGCAGCTCAAGGAATTATTCCAGTTTGGAAAGAATAACCGCCTGCGGGCGTAAAGTTTTCAAAATTCATTCAAAAAATGTAACATGATCACCAATTGTATTACGTTTCTTTTCGATGGTTATGATATACTGAAGAGGCATTGACTTAATCTTTTGGTTACAGCCATAATCACTGTAAAGTTTATCAAAATTCTTGTATAGCAATTTTGACGTTCCGGCCTTGCATTATTTGGTCCACCATCACAATCTATCCAGTAATTATGGTAAACACAGTAAATCATCCAATAAAAATACAACACGCCCCAACATAAACACCTCTATAACATAAATCAGTCCATGACTACAGGCAAGTTGCATATCCTGAGTACAGCTCAGTCAGATAAATCACATTTTCAAACAGGGTAGCATACTTCGGAGTTCTAAGAACACAATAGAACAGGTAATCCTGACTCCTAAGCACCAGCAGCTCCAAATATTACACAGGTCTCACTCAGAGACTACATTCATCTTAAAGTAGAGATGTAGAAATGTTAGTAGTTGGAATTGGCATTGGCGTTCTGCATTGCACTGCGAAGTTCACTTAAGAAGTCCATCTGTGAACCAGAGAAGGGCCCACCACTGTTTGCTGGAGCCATAAACTGAAAAGCAGTACACCCGCAAATCATGAGAGATTAGATAAAGAGGGAAAGGGAAGGAAGATGATGTAGCAGGGGAAGATAAGTTCACCTGGTGAGGAAGTCTAAAGTGTCCCCATGCGGCTGCACTACTTCCTGAATACATAACCGGTCTTTCTGAATGATAGGAACCAGAGATTAATACAATAGAAACAACATATTAACAAATAATTTAGCCAGCATATACAACAAGACGAGAAAACTTCTACTTAGTTCTGTTGCAATGTAGAAATATACTTTTTTTTTTTTCCTTTTTTCATTGTTTTTTCTCCTGTCAGTTAAATCGATAATCACAATAGCTTATAGAAAGTCTGCTGGATGGAGTAGGGTCTGTACATGTAGTCAATCCCAACTACCTCAGGACTCAACATAGTTGCTTTGCGGATAAAGTCATGGATTGGGTTCAACACCTAGACCCTATACACGAAAAGAATCAAGAAGAAAAAAGAAATTGACTCGAGTTTTGGTCTTTCACATCTCCAGCAAGTCGGCAACAAAGACTAGATGAAAAGAACTAACACAATACAAAACAAACAAAATAACAAACCATAATGGAAGATTAAAGTGCTGATACCAACGTCTAACATCCACAAGCTTTCCCAATTTTAAGACTTGGCGGTTTCACTGTGTTTTGCTTTGGAAGAAAAGGGTCAAGCAACAAAGACTGGAGAGGAAAATGACAACACAATAGAAATGAGCATACCAAGACAGCAAACTGAAAGTGATAACATTATAGAGAATTGAAAATGGTGTGCCCAAAGTTACTAGCAAGAATGCCACAAGCAATGACTATAAAAGATGTCCATCTGAAATAGAGAAAAACTGACTTAAGTAAGTTGTACTACCATCTATCTTGAATTATAGAATACCAACTCCAACCCCCTAAATATGGGAGATATCAATAAGATATCAAAACACCACAAATTGGTACTATTCAGCTGCCATTAAATACATGTGAACCATACATCTGGTCAACTTTAATTATATGCCACATAGGTTTTCACTAGAACAACAAACTTTATTTATTTGTTTCTCTATTCTGGCAGACTTCTTGGGAAGTCTTGCAGTCTATATATGTAGCTACAGTATAATCCATGTCAACATATGATCACTCCCTTTAGAGTCAATAAAACAGTACCCAGAATTCAATATAGAGTACCTCACATCATATCAAAGATGCTTCTCATATACAAGCAAACATGCACCACAACATGGACCGAATGCTAATGCTTTCACACAAGTAAATAGCTCTCAAAGGAAAGTTGTCCTTATCATCGGTAACCAGGCAAATCAGTCATAGCCTTCCAATGTAATTCTACTCACCAGATAAATCTATGGACACATCATTGTAGTTATGCATTGCCAGTGCCCACCCTGCACTTAAAATAAATGAAACAAAGAGGTAAACAGGGTCACACAATATCATTTACAGGACCATGTGATTCTTAAAAACCACCATAAGCAATATCCAATTTTATACAAGTCATTAAATGGAAACAGATTTGAGCTTCTCAAACCCCACACTAGTTACATAACCAACGAATATAAGCAATCAATAAATAAGAGAAATTTCTACAGCTTCATAGTGAAGAAGATTAAATGAAAATCAGAGTAAATGACATCAATTCAATTCATTCTGATCCCAACAAACTGATGGGTCAAGTTCAACATTGTTTCATAATTCCACTGCATAAGAAACCATGCTTTTCTACCCATGTAAATATCATACTTGGCATACTAGGACAGAGTTCATCTCTACACCATTGGGAGCCTATCTTCCATGTGTCAACATATAATTTGCTTGCAACTTGAATATAAACTGTCATGAGACGAAGTGATTAACATATATACAAGGATTTGCACTGCAAATCATATATATATGCGTGTGTGTGTGTGTGTGTGTACACATGCATGGATGTATAAGAGTTTAATCAGTCTCTACGTTACCAAGTTATTTCATTGTTATATAAATTGGTACTCCAATAATTTAACTGCATAGAATTTATTGATCCAAAAAGCAACAATGTAATCAATATAATTGATTGATTGAACAGAAGTAATTATGTTAAAGCAACTACAGCAAGCACTTACGATCATTCAATAGCTGGGAAGCCTCACTGCGACAACACCCCTCTAAGGCTATTAAGCCTGGACGAGAGTTCGCATTCAGAAGATGGCTGCTCCCTACATCAACACGATCTACAACGGGAATATTTCTCAAAGGGGGATGCTGTTGATTCTTCTCTGCATCATTTGCATAAAGACTGTTATGGTATGAAAAACAAAGAGAGCCTTAAACCACCCTTTATCATTGACGGCCCAAGCTTTAATACACAGATAATATTAAGAACTTTTCTCCTATGTCCATGCGGCTGACAGCTTTAACTGTTTGATACAAAGAACTTATCTGCAAGTGATTGAACTTACAGTGGACAGAATCTTCATTGTGGCAACTAAACATTATAATAGATTGAACCACAGTAAGGAGGTTAACATTCAAGAACAGCACGTTGAAGCAGGAGTCACATGACATGCAGAAATGCCACCAAAGAGAGTTGAGACAATGACCACAATAGGCAACATAGAAAATTTAGTCCATACATCCTGCTGTATCTTCAAATGGTCAAATTGATGGTACAGAGAGGAACAAAAATATTAAAAAACTCAAAGCTGGGAGTAAACATTTAATTTCCAGAGCATTTGTTTTGCTCCAAAACTCTAATACCAAACCACAAACTAAGTACAGCTGAACTAAATAACCGAAAAAGAGAAAGGGATGAAGAGCCAAATTATATGAAAATAGTACGATGACCAAGTAGGCATATTATTTTGATCCTTTCTACTTAAGAATTTTTTTTCAAAGAAAATGATGTGAAAATCTAATGCTTGGCATGAAAAAATGCTTTTCATAAGTCTTCTCAGCTGTCCTTGCTAAAGGCATTTTGTGTAGAAAGGAGTTCCTCTTTGATACTTAGAAAACTCTAACTCCTAAGATGTGGACTTCACAATGTTACCACGCATGACTACTAAACTATACTTGGCTAAATCACCCTCATGAACAATCTACCACTTTCCCTCTGTGGAGTAGTGAACCAACAACCTCAACCAGTGAATGAGGATCAAATTCATCTCGACCAAGAAAAAGAGTCAAACACATATGTCGCCAATAGCCATGGAAATTTCCCACAATGTCTTAACAAATCTTTGCACACTAGTTAACAGGAAATTTGAAATTTATTGCTCAAATGTGAAGACAAAGGCACATCCCAAATGAAGTCATCATAAAGGCACTCTAGGGAGCCCTAAATGCTTGCGTCATACATTACATGGTTTAAGCTATAATCATAAGTCCAACGACTAATCATGACTGATGCGTAATGCACCCATAAAGCTTCGACGCAAATCTTTTCCTCTCAATCTCAAAAATCATATTTATTTCTCTTTGCAGACCAAATGAGGATACAGGCATTCACATTATGATTCAGCACTGGTGTTCTAGAATCAAATTGACCTATTTCATCAAGTTAAAGATTGTTACAGACGTAGCGCGTGCCAATCTTATAAGGACTCATAAAATAAAGCTCAAATTCAACAAAACCCTCAATCTATCATGTTGTGTCTCAGATATAAGGCCCTCTTCTTCCGCTGTGTCATTTTGATGAGGAACTCAAAGAATACAGATATTAAAGTCACAACAAATTCTTACAAGAGAAAAACTAACCTCCTGATTTGCGTCTGTTAATGGAACGATTCCTGCAAAATTTTCAAACAAATTTTTTTAAGAAAAAATTATGTTTGGGCGAGAAATGAGAGAGAGAGAGAGAGAGAGAGAAGGTTGAAGGGAAAAAAAAAAGAGAAAATGAGTGGTTTGCCTTAGATTAGGAGGAGCATAGCGCTTAACGACAGTGGAGGAGACGGAATCAGGCTGGTGTGTAGTAGCAGCAGGTGCAGGGTTTTCCAGCATCTCTCTGTTTTGATCGGAGTCGAGTCTACCGCGCTTCCGCCTCGTGGTCTGGATTCTTGGCTAGAGCTTCGATCCACGAGGTCTCCAGGGTTAGAGTCTTCTCTTCTATGGCTAGCCCCCACGCTCCATTCACATCAATCATCGGTTCTGTTTAACTTGTAAAATTACATTTTCATCCTCATTCTTTTTCCCTTTCCTGCATTCTGATATCTCATCGGCTCTCTTTCCTTGTTTTATTTTTGAGGAGTCTTCTACTTTTAGTTCAAAATTGTGTTCCATTAATGTAGCATTTTATTTTAAAAAGAAATTAGTAGTTGATAGGTTATTTAATAATTTTATTTTAAAAATGTATTTTTATTATTTTTTATTTAATAATTTATATTTTATAAATAAAAAATAAATGTCTTTGATATATATATATATATATATATATATATGAGTATGCAGCTGCAATGCAAGCATAACACATACATAGCTCGTTGCATAAGCAGTGTCTTTCTGCAGGCCAAGTATCAACTCTTGAGTTCTACAATCTTATCCTCTTTTGCTTTCTTTGAATGTCACAAATAGAAATATATAAAATTACCAGATGCTAATCGTAACATGTATATGTGGTGTGAACATAGCATCCTATGGTTGATTAAAGCTTGTGGAAGCTTGTATATTGCACCTAAAAATCCAGAATAGAGGATTTCGAAAAAGCAAAATTGCCAGAATAATCCATTTTGAGTATTCTCTTCAACTGGCATCACCGAGCTATCAAGAGTAGATTATGATCGAAGCCTGAGACAGCTTGTAAAACTTCACAACCTTCTAAACTGTCAAGCAAGATTGGCTCTGCTTCATCCTTAGAACTCCCTAACCCAAGTCTGCCATTCTTACCACAACCCCAAACCCACACCTCACCTTTGGATGTGAGAGCAATGGAATGTACTCGCCCGCCAGATATTGAAACAGGATTCTTCCCTGCCAATTCCTTAACTTCCAATGGGATGTTCTCTCGCCATTGCCTTCCAAGCTGGGAGCTCTGATTCCATCCCCATGAAACAAGGCTTGTGGAATCTCCTTCAGCAACTGATGATGCATCTCTGCAAATTGCCAAAGAATGGCCAAGACCTGATGCTATAGACAATGGATGGAAGTTTATGTCAACTGGAAACAACCCCATTTCATTATTTGCCCTGCCCAATTGGCCGTATATATTGCTTCCTGAGCTTAATAAAGTGCCATCACCTGAAACAAGGCAATCAGAATGAACAAGCAACATACTGATTAGTTATTTTGGTGCTCAAACATTTAAATAAACATCAATAAATTTGCAAACTTGGGCTAGACTGTGTGTAGCATTACTTACGGCAAAGAACCAAGGAATGATCAAGCCCACATGCAACATCTACAACTTCAGTGCCACATACTTCTTCCACTAAACAAGGGTCCCAGACTATTGGCATATCTTTTTCTCTATCCATTCCTTCTAAAACCAGCTCTTCAGCAGTTTCCATCATTGATCTTGGGATTTGTTTATTATCTTTAACCATATCTGCACTTGAATCAAGTAGAGACACCTCTACAGCTCCTTTAGTCCTTCCTAACCTACCATCAGCTGAATAACCCCAGCCAAACAACTTTCCCTCCTCAGTAAGAGCAAGGGCATGCCCCCAACCAAAAGACACCTGTTGAACCAAAAATGCAGTCAAGAATTTCCCACCAAAATACAAATTGAAAATACATCAACATGAAGCTTGTGTTGCTAAAAAGATTTCTACCTTAGTTATCTTTTCCCTTGCAAGAGCTTCAACTCTCGAAGGCACCAAAGCCTCCACGATTCCTTTCCCAAGACCAAGCTGACCCCGCTTCGACTTCCCCCAAACCCACAAAGAGCCATCCTCTACAATAGCTGCAGAAACAACCCCAGATGCAGATGCCGAAACGACTTGCACATGATTGAACCCTTCTACTCTCTTTGGTTCATTCCATGTATCTCTGCAAAAATCAAAATTTTGCAGTCAGCATTCTACCATTCTTATTTTTTAATGTACAATTTGCAATAATCATCACTGGACTAGTAGTCCAGTATTCAAGTGTCTGCCTCATAATGCAAGTGGTCAGGATTCAAACCTTAGCAGCTCTTTTACCCTTTAAGAGTTTCTGATTTATTAAAAAATTTATAATAATCAGCATTCAAGGAAAATTTACCCCATATGCATGCATTCAACGCATTAAAAACTAGAATCAAGCGAGAAACTATTAGATGATCCCAGTGCAATACATCAGTCATTAAAACGTGATCCACCCTTCCAAAGTTCAAGCGGATTCCATGAACATGTGAGAGCAAGGGGCACCCAATTGACGTGTTCTAGAAACAGGAAGACCAAATAATTTCGCAAACTAAGCATCATCTCATAAATTTTAAATTATCTCAACTGCAGTATCGATCATAGAAGTTCATGCATTTCCCCTTAATTAGTTACATAACAATGTTACGACATCACTTATAAGAATCATTAGCGAACATAAATCAAACAAGTGGCAGGCACACAAGCATAAATAGCTACTACTTTTCTAGCGATCGTGTGCAAAATGATAATGGAAAGGTTAGTTTCACGTAACCTGGAGGAAAGAATGCCGCGGCCGAGCTGAGCTTCATGGTTGCGACCCCAAGCCCACAGCTGACCTCGAGAAGTGACGGCAAGGGAATGATAGTGGCCAGCGGCGAGTCCAATAACATCTGAGGGAAGGGCAGGTACCCGGGTAGGCTCGTAGGCGTCGGTTCCAATGCCAGTAAGAGAAGTAGGGAGTCCTAGAGCTCCATGGCTGCCGTCTCCAAAGCTCACAACTACTGTATTTGTAGCCTCATAACTAATGCATCTCGTCGTTGTTGCGTTAGTAGCTATCAGACTAAGGACGTTGTGGTGCTGCTTTTGTAAGATCGATCGAATTCCTAGCATCTTCTACTCGTATCATTTGCTAGGGTAGAGGGGAAGTTTGTGGAATTAGTTAAGAAGGAAAAATTAGTATGTCGTCCCCAGAAACTAACTCATGGATTCATTCGCCATTTTGACAAAAGTTGTTAATAGAACAGTCCTTCTGCTAGATTTTCCATTAAATGGAGTATTGAATTTTACTAATCTAATCCTCCTTTCTCAACATACAAAATCAAATTTCTTTTATAGTAACATTATACTTCTCAAAAGATATTAAAACCAGTAAATTATGAGAAACATTATTACAAAAAAATTATGTACGAATCAATTACTAGGAGAAAACAGTATCATTTAAAGAAATTTTACATTATTGTTCTATCAAATATAAATCAATAAGTGGCAATCACAACAAGAATAATTCAAACAAACCGAATTATTACTCCTTTGAATAAATTTTTCTACAATAATGTCATAATTTTTATGTCTTTTTGAACAAAATACATTTAATAGACTCTTTATTTTGAATCTAAAATCAAATTCAATAAAAATTGAGCAATTAACCTTGTTTGCAAATGTCCTGCAACGACAACTCATGACCCATTAAGTAAAATCGAGACATCAGACCTATAATCCAAATAACTTTATTAACCAAATTAGATCAAATTAAGTTTTGGATTCACAACCATTTGATTTCTTTTTCTTCAAATTGCCATCGATTGGCTGTAAGCTCTTGGGTTGCAATTGCTGTCGTACAATGACAAGTTATTGAATTCATTGTTGTCATTGCTACGACGGCCAAGCAGTGACAGGGTAACAACGGCGGAATGGCCAGATTGGCCTTCCTTAGACTTTCTTAAATGATGGTGGTCTCTGTTCATACAAATCAATGGTTATTTTATATATATATATATATATATTTCACAAATTTGACGGATCTAAAATTTGAGAAATTGACTGATTTAGCGAGTGCATGGAGATAAGCTTTACAGCTTCACTAAGAGAGAGGGAATAAAGGAACATATTAATTTGACTAATGAGTTTGACTTTGGATTGAAGAAAAATGTGGTTAATTTTATTTATATTTTCTCAGGTTTATTTTAGATATTTCGATAAAGTTCAAGTTTTGACTCTCTTTTTTTTTAAAAAAAAAAATTGAATAATAGAAAATAAGATTTTATATGGATGGACTTTTTTTTTTTTTTTTCAAAAGGTAAAAGAGATTAACATTATAGAGAATGAGAGTGTAAGACATCCAAAGTAACCGCTTCGACAGCGTAAATAGGAACCTTCCCCACCCAAGCCGCTGACCTACAACACCTATAAGCTTCTTTTGCAATACAATGAGCAACTGAATTAGTCTCTCTTTTAACATGCTGAACCCTCACTAAATAATGCTTAATATTATCAAGAATAACACCTAGCTGAGTGTCTTCTTTCCCTTCAGTCTCAAGCTTGTGCACAATAGTCAAGCAATCTGTCTCAATTTCAGCCCATGTAACCATGCAAGAGCTTGTCTCAACGCTAGAGCTTCAAACATCTCAGGCCCGCCAGAGCAAGAGATCAGCCCTGCCACGGCAGCCCTGACATATCCAAGGTGATCCCTTGACACTGCCCTAACCGTACCCTTGCGCGAGCTAAGATCAACTGAAGCATCAACGTTAAGCTTTAGTCTGCCCTTGCAGGTCGTTGCCCTGTCAACCCATCAGCAACTGTACCTCTTGTTCCCATAACCGCCTGTTTCGTACTATTCTGAGCATTCCAAAATTCTTCAAGTCCCACCAAAGCACAAGAAACAACACCTTGCGGTTCAATCTTCCCATACCATTTGGTTTCGGCTCCACCAAATACTACCGAGAATAGCCACAAATCTAGACTGTTGGTCAATGTCTAAATCTGTAAAGCTTTGCTCCAACCAGTTTTGGATGCTTGAACAAAGAAGGGTAGAGACGCTTCTTCCAAATGGCGAAACCGACCAGCATCTCATAGCCCAATCACAGGTTTTGAAGACATGCAGATTAGATTCAAACATAGCATCACTTAGTAGGCAAAAAAGATCAATACTCACATGTTTGAACTCCAATTGAGCTTTTGTTGGCACGAAACCAGAATATAACCTCCAAAGAAAAGATTTTTATCGTCCTGGCACGTGAAGCTTCCATATATTAGGCCAGAATGTATTTTGATTACTACCAGAAGCTCTAGATGCCTGAAAGTTGGACCGCGCAGCCCTGTATCCCGACGCAACCGAGTATTGACCATTTTTATTATAAAACCATCGCAACCGATCCTGAACTCCCACTTCAGAAATAGGAATAGCACAAATCAATTCTGCATCTCGGCTACAAAACTGTTCATTGATAAGCTCGACATTCCATTCTTGGTTCACTAACAAATCACTCACCATCTTCAATTATGGTAGCAAAGGATTAGGAGTTATGGGTTTGAAATAGACCAGCACTGGTAGCCATGAGTCATCCCATATGGACACCTGGGTACCATCACCTATACACCAGAAGAGTCCCTTAGACAAGAGGGGAATGGATGCCGCTAAACTCTTCTAGCTATAGCTTGCATAGAACTAGAATCTGGGTAATATTAGCTTTAAGCACTCTGGT
Source organism: Omphalea diandra (assembly GCA_949677035.1). Lineage (NCBI taxonomy): Eukaryota > Viridiplantae > Streptophyta > Magnoliopsida > Malpighiales > Euphorbiaceae > Omphalea > Omphalea diandra. Next base: position 26,237 of record CATIWR010347149.1, read on the forward strand.
CGTCAGCGACTCTTCATTTTTGAGCAGGCCCCTGCACTATTTCGCAAGCATAGCTAGATTGAACTCTTTCAGTATGTTTGGGTTGGGTGTTTATAATGAAATGAAATAAATTGATTTGATTTGAAAAAAAAATATTAAATTATATTTATATTTGGGATGGTAGGAATGAAAATGAATTGAAATTAATTTTATTTGTTTGCATTATAATAAAATGGAAGGTTAACTTAAAATTGACAAAAATACCCTTATATATATAAATATAAATATCTTTTATTTTTTCATTTATTAAATATTTAATATTAAAATAGAAATTTATTGTTATTATTCAAAAATTATATTTTATTTTTATTCACAAAAAAATATAAATAATTAATTTTTTATAATTTTAAATCAATGGTAAATATGTAATTTTGGTGCCCAAAATTTTCAAATCCATTGGAGTGTTTGTATTTTAATAGTTTGGAAGGGTTTGGGAGAGTTTACAAAATCTTTTCAAACCCTTCCATTT
>CATIWR010347223.1:0-71646 GCA_949677035.1 Omphalea diandra
GTTAACTTAAAATTGACAAAAATACCCTTATACATACAAATATAATTTTCTTTTATTTTTTCATTTATCAAATTTTTAATATTAAAATAGAAATTTATTGTTATTATTCAAAAATTATATTTTATTTTTATTCACAAAAAAGTGAACAATTAACTTTTTATAATTTTTATGTTGTGAATTCGCGGAAGAAGACAAAATGATCTTAAATTAAGGGCAAATATGTAATTTGAGTGCTCAATTTTTCCAAACCCATGGGGTGTTTGCATTTTAATGGTTTGGAAGAGTTTGGGGGGTTTACCAAACCCTTCCATTCCATTTCATTCCCTCCAACTCAAACATAAAATTTTTTTTCTAAACCAATCCAATTAATTATATTCCATTATAAACACTTCATCCAAACTTAGGATAAAAGGCGACGACCATACACCCTGCAAAAGTGAGCGACAAGGAGAAGAAGTTAATTTTACTTTTAACTTATTAATTTTTTTATAATTATTTATTTTGTAAAATTATTAATTTTTTGAAAATTTAAAATATGATTAGTAAATATATATTATTTCCATTTCAATATTATATGTCATATTTTCTTTTTTAAGAATTTCAAAAAAATATCACTTTCTATATTTAGATATTGGTTTGATTATAAATTATCAAATTTATCTCTTCATTAATTACTAAATATATATACACTAATAATTAATTTTTTAATTATTTTGCATTATAATTTTCTATATCTCTTTCTTTATGTTTTCAATATTTTATAATTAATCAGATTTACTAATGATGAAAAGTCATTTTATATTCTATCAACTTTAAATAAATGAAAGTTTTTTTATTAAATTTCATAAAATTTAATACACTAATAAATAGTATAAAAAAATATTAAATAAAAAAATGGCTGTTAACTAACAAAATTTAACTTTTTTAATCATTGTGTAAAAAAAAGGATCACTTATATTTTTTAGTAACAAAATTTTCTAATTATTTTCATAAATAAGATGATTCTGTGAGAATATATTAAAAATGAAGTGACTTTCAAAAAACCACCACTGTTAAATGATCCTTTTTAGAGCGAAAAATCACTAACCTCTGTAGGTATAGACGTCTACTCGGAATCTTACAAATTTTCATATTCTGCGCAAAAATAGACAAGTAAATCGGGCTGACAGCACAAATGGAGCAATGGGTTCCACTCTTGGATATTTTCCTCAACTCCACAACGCCAGAAACCCAAGCCTCGATATGGCTATGCCAGTCTTTCGACGCCTCATCATCGACCCCTATCACCACTGCCTCTTTCCTCTCTCTACTCACCAAACCCATCCACGCCATCATCAGCACCTCATCTCCTCCTACCACAAAGACGATCATGTTTATACACACACTGCCCGATATGGTGCAGTCGAGAATTCTATCATTTTTAGCCTTTGAACATGAGAGATTTTGCAAGCGGGACTTGACCAGCTTGGCAAGGAGTATGCTGGAAAGCAAGGAGGGGCTAGATTTTTGGGTGGAGAACGCTGCACGCAACCTGCTCGACCAAATATCTCAGTCAAGTCACGAATGGATTTCTGGGTTGAGTTTGAGTTCTGGAGAAAAGAGGGAGAATGAAGAGTTTGAGTCGCTGCCTTGTTGGGTTAAGGATAGGGCGAGTGCTGATGATGATCTTGTTCTCCCTTGGCTGCCTGTGTCGCGTGAAGAATTGGATTCAAGAGTATTGTTTGACAGTCATGGAAGTGAGCAGGATTCGTTGACTCAAGTTGGAGATAATTTGGAGGAAGTCGTGGAGGGAATGGAGATTGATCGTCCTGTGGATAAGCCTTTAGCGCTGGAAACTCAGAACTTGGCAGCTGCTTTGAGAGCCCGGGTTATCAATTTTGAGTCTCGCTCTAAGACTGTGGAATTAGCGAATGAAATTCGCCAACTTTGTTTGGATAATGGAGGAAATTCTTTTGTAATTTTGGGTTTGATTGAACCTTGGAACGCGGATGATGAGATTGCTTCAATTCTCATTTCTCACCTTGCTAGGGAAGCTGATCGAAATGAGCTTTCTTGGCCAAGACAAGTTCTTAGTTCAATTATCCTTCCGAAGATTCTGGTTCTCGAACAGCCAGCTTCTCGGGTGCTGGTGACTGCAACGGTAGACTGCTGCAAGCTTCACCAAAGAGCTGCTGAATATGCGCTATTGTTTCCTTTGATAATGAGAGTTGGCGGTATAAACAATCCTATATGCGATGTCATAACAAGGATTATTAAGGAGTGCTTGCATCCAGTTCACGTTTCTGCTTTTTTTCAGAAGCTGCTATGTGGAGGAGATCGTGGGGAAAGATTCGTTTGTCTTCCTTGCCACCGAGATCTGATATCCGAGGAACTGGTATGGACAGAGTCATTGTTTAACCTTTTTCATAATATCTTAAATCTTAATGTTCGATTAACTCAAGATTCAGCAGACGAAATTGCTTTAAGGGCTGTTGAACTCGCTCAAAGGTTCTCAAAATCTCTAAGATTTGGCAACTTTTTGTTTTGTTTCATCACCAGATGTTCTTTATTGTTGAAATCTCATAAGCTCTTATTGGTAAAAGCTGCTGAGCAGACCAATACTATTGTTACAAAATCTACGTTATCGAAATTGGCTAGCTACTAGCTGCTAAATCCATTTTTAATGACTTCCTGTTTTTGTGCGTCTTAGATTAGTTTCTACGGTGTCAACTGCACTTTTTTTTTTTGGGTTTTTCACTTGTTACTTTAGTATCATTTAGTATAGGATTATATGTTAATTAAAATCAGGTAGATTATTTTGCTTCGACAATTGCTTTGTCTGATATTTAGGTTATTTTATTTTAAACAAATATGCAATCACAGACGAAGTTGAACAAAATACGGAAGAGTTCTGGAATCCAATTAAAGTTGCTGATTAGACAAAACTTGTCATTTCTTATGTAGAAAATACTAGTATAAACTGACAAGCATTGTTTATGGTACTTCATGCAACTTCTAGACATGGAGAACGTGTTGCCCGTTCCCATTGGTCATTTTCTTCATGGTTTCAAATCGAGGTCCCTTCTCCGCAAACTTTGTGGTGGCATAAAGTTTTAGGTAATCTTGAAAACTGTAGCAAGTAGGGTATAAGAGTTCGGGTGCTGGAGAAATGATGGCATCACCAGCTGGATTGTAGAAAGTGGCAATAGACAATCTGCTTCCATTTTTGTCAGCCATGACACGATGCAAAGCACTTTTGTACCTTCCATTAGTCAACACTTCCAATTGGTCACCAGTGTTCACAAAAATTCTGTTGTTCTTGGATGGAGGGATCTGGATCCATTCTCCATCTTTCAAGAATTCTAGTCCTGGGACTTGATCATCTTGGAGCAACAATATGATGCCCCCAGCATCAGTGTGCTCTCTAAGTCCTCTCACAAGCTCTGGCCGTGGACACTGTGGGTACTTCGCCACTTTTGTTCCCACTGAAGGACCTTTCTTTCCAGAGAATGCTTTCTTTATAGAATCTTCTTCCAAACCAAGGTTCTCACACATGAGCTCAGATATCTTCTCTGCTAGCTTAATTAGCTGACAAATGTACCCATCCATTGATTTGCTGCATGTTCAATTTATAAGTTGTGTGAAGGAAAAGTTAAATAATTCCAGTATCTGATGACTTACTCAAAATCCTCTGGGAGGTTTGGTATCTCCCTGATGTTGGATGTTGGGCGATGCCAAATGAAGTAACTGCTCTCCCAGTCGATATCAGGAGTATTTCCTTTATTGTTCAAGCGTTTAGCTATCTCTGACTCATAGAAGCTTTCCTTAAAGTTTTCCTCGTAGTGTGAATTCACCAATTGTTTTACCTTCTCCATTAAATTCATGTCAATTTCATGGTTCTCAATCTGCATACATTCGATAATATTAGATTAACTCAAGCATTTGATCTTTATATGAAGAGGCTCCCATTGTTTATACCTGAAAGAATCCCCATTTCTCACAAGCTTCTTGCAGAAGTGCCATCATTTTGCTCTTGTTCTCACCATTAAATTTGCCGAAATCTATCACTGGGATCTCCATCTGCTGCTGCCCCTCTCTCTCTCTCTCTATTGTCCAATTCAGATTGTGAAACATAGGTAACTTAGAGAAGTATAAATAGGCTAAGACCTAGGAGAGGAGATCTGTAATAATCTATTGCATATATTGTATTTAATTAGTGGGGCAGTTAGATTAGTTGCAAAAAGCTAATTGTAATCAAAGAATATTAATTTGGATCGTTTTGGGAAACAGTGGGGAGATTATTAAAAACCGTCAGTCTATGTTCAGTTCATCAAACACCGCCATGTGGAGTGTGATTTGGTGCTGCACTTCCTAATATTTGTTGTGATCAACTCAATCAAGTTCACTTGTAAATTAATTGCATTTGTTGCTTTCATCTTCCAAAAAGGAAAACTTTCCGCTATTAAGTGGATACGCCCCTTGTAATTCCCACCTTCTGTTTTTGGTTCTCTGTTATATTTCTAAATCGTTAGTTTTAAGTAAAATCTGTGGGCATTGACCTCCAAAACTGCCCAAGGGAAACGGTGGGTTGGGATCTTGCAGTGTCTTATCAGCGGGCGATTTTCCCTGGAGATTGTCTCCGCACTGTGTTGGTCTCTCACCTTTTGTCCCTTACTGGGTGGTTGTTCCACATTCTCGAGATTGTCCTGTTTTAAAAGTATTTTCGGTTTTCTCAAATCAGGAAGTCCATATTTAGCTGCTGGGTTCGCAGGCAACTTGGATCCATAATTGCTTTTAGGCATTTGTCTGGTCCTCTCAAAGGCCTAAGGATTTATGAAAGACTAATATAGAAAGTAGAGTAGATGATTAAATTAGCAATTTTTTTCTATAATCCTGGACAGCTTTGGCCAATATATTAGGGGTGCATTTATGATCAATTAAATCAAATTTCAAACTAATCCAAATTTTAACTTCTAATATTCATAGGTCAACACAAAAGCACAAAATTCAATTACTTTCACAATGTTAATTCATGTAATACTCACGATAGTAAACCCTAGCCATAGCTCATAGAGATTTCTCTTCAATTTTTTTTTTTAGCTATCATTTACGGCTTTTCTACTGTAGTTAATTCCATATCTTTATTCTCTACCATTTTTTTTTCTCTTGTAGTTTTTTCTAGCCACAATAAATAACTCAATCATATTTTCATTTTATTTATATAAGTTGGTCAGAATTTATAAATTTTGATAGTAAAATCTTTTATGTTTTTTAGTAGTGAATTTGGGAAAACATATGATAAATCGAAAGTATATAAAAAAATATTTCATGACTATTAAGGTTTCAATATCTGAAGATAAATCAAAGCCTTTTGTAGATACAACAATCTTATATATTATTTTATTTATAATTTAATTACTCAAATTATTATTATTGTTATATATTAGTTTATTACTTGCAATTTACTTGCTTGAATTGATATTACTATTTATACTCTAATTTAATATTTATTTTGTTCATGCAAGGAATGATCCAACAAACATTTTAGATAATTGATGATCCAAATTATACAACGCATGAATTTAACTCTGAAATTAGTGGCAAGATTTCGGAATTCATTTCTTATTACTGGAAAAAATTAGAGAGATTTGGATTGGTGAGCTTAGAGTGGGGCTCGTTAAAAAAAGTATAGTTTTGTTTAACCTGTCTTAATGAGCTTAAATATCAACTATATATTATCTATGGTAAATGTCATTTTTCTATTTGTTTTCTACCATATTAAATTTACACCTTACTTTATTTAATTATCCTCACAACCTCTTATCACTATAACTTGCTCTTCAATTCACTTCATTCAGAATCTTTTGAACTCATTCCTCATTTTCTCTCATAGAACTCTCATTCTCCAATTTATTTTTGTTCTCTTTTTTTTTCTTACTCAGTTGGTGCATCGTCATTGCATATCTGAGTCTATCTTTCTTGCTCAATTGGTGTACTAGCATTGCACATCTGAGTATTCATTATTTTCTCACTTGTCACTAGAGTTTTAAATATATTAAGATTGTCCACTCTTCCTCTCATGCCTACTCTTACTCTCATGCCCTCTCTACCTCTTCCTGTGCATTATTAAGGTGTTACATTTCTTTATAATCAACATCTCAAGTCTACACCTTTTAACAATAAAGATGAATTTATTTGGTTGAAAATTCATTTACGATTTTATCTTAAATTTATTTTTCTTAGTTGTTTATTAATTTTATTGATAAAATATTATGTGTATTTCATTTTGTCTCTCTTGATGAAATTTGTTTGTCTTTAATCATAAGAGTTAAAAAAGAGTTTGAGTTTAATATTCAAAAGATCATACTCATTTAAAGATTCCTCAAATGATAATAAAGTCGATTTGTGGTTCAGTATCGTCATCCAATAAAATGTGTTTCTTGATATTAATGGAAACCTAATTAAATTATCAAATAAATAATAAATTTATTTTACAAGGAATAGTGATAATTCTGTTAACACACACCTAAAATGTGAAGAAAACTTCTACTTAAATTGGTGTGCGATACAAGTGAAAAGGTCCAGTATTAAAAAATTCAAAGCCGAATTTATGAGTGATTAGCATCGTGCGCAGTTAAAGTTGGTGGTGATGATTTTGATGGAAACTAATTGATGAGAACTATCTAGACAGTTCTAGTAGACTTGTTAAAATTGAGGATAAGTAATGTACAAAATGTATCTAAAAAAAAATTATGGTTGAATATTAAAGCAAACCAATATATCAAACTATTCTTTAAGGGAAAAAGATTGATGAGACAATTAGGAGTGTACACTGTTTATTACTGTAACTGAATAACCATATCAAACCAATAGAAACCTATTATTTTGGCATCAGAACGTTGGTTTGGTTTGAATGTTAATTTATATAAAAGTACGACTTTTGGTTATCTCAAATTAGCAACTAAAATAACATAATGTTTACTAATTAACATATAAATTGTAATTTATAGATAATATTTGCCTACAATGAGAATTTTATTTGTAATACGTAAAATATTTTATAAATAATATATTATTTATATGATAATTTTCTTTGTAAGACAAAGTTTAATTATTTTTTTTCATTCATAACAAAGAAAATAATAACATATAAATTATAAATTACAAATGCTCAATTATTTCAAAAAAAAACCAAATTAAAACATTTTGCTGTGATTATTTTCAATTTATACCTAAATTTAGTTTGATTCAATTATTATATTTGAAGTTTTTTTTGAAATAAAGTCATTCATTAATAAAAATTAATAAGCACAACATACAAGTAATATTGACTGTATTCAAAAAATATATTTGTTATAAAGATGAATTTTTTCTTTAAATTTCATTGATCGTGTTGACGAAACAATTGTATACAATACATTGACTACGTTTGGCACATCAACAAAAAACACAAACACATTTCACTCGATGATGATACTAAACCACAAATCGATTTCGTTGTCATTTAACGAATTTTTAATGAGTCCGATAAGTAATATTGATTGCGTTCAAAAAATACATATAAATCTTGTTATAAATATTTATAACAAGATTTAAAAATAACTTTTGATGAAATATTTGGGCTAAAACGTAGCGAATAGAACAACGCATAACTTTAAAGAGAGGTTGGATTGGAACTCGAAATTAGGCCTTCTATGGCAAGATTTGGGATTTAGGGGCAAGGGAGCAGTCGAGTTACGGCCCACCGATGGGTTTGTTTTCTTTTTCAGTTTGATATGATATGGCATTGCTTTAAAAATGAAAATAGTAATTAATTAAAGAATCATTCAATAAAAATCGTAAAAGCAATTATAAGTTACAATTGGCTTTACCTTAAAAAAAATGTAGTAAATATATAAAAAAAAAATGTAAAATGGCGTCGTGGCTAAGATCATAAATGAGTCTATTCTACCTATGAATTACTCCAATTTTATTTAGATAAAATTTATTTAAATTCAATTTATTTATTAAATATAAAATTCAAATTGTATTTAAATTTAATTTATTATTTTGATGAGAAAATACTAGACTTATTGAATCTCATCTCACTAATAAATTTATAAACTAAATTGACTCGTTTACGGTTTCCAATTATGGTTAAGAAACTTCAACTGACCAAATATATGTGAATGGCTCCTATATCTACAAACTCAAATATTAATATCTAAGGAAACTTTAAATAACCAAATATATATGAGAATATTTGTTATTTACACAATCTAAAATGCGAATATCTAAGCAACATTAGGCGAAGCAAGCACGTGCTAAAGCAGCTTTAACTCATCACTAGTTGAATAAACCAATAATATTTTTAGATACGTAAAATAAAATGTAACTGTATGGTACTAATCACTTTACATGAGACTAAGGTATCAACTAAATTTATGAAGTTATCTCAAAATTATAATAAATGATAAAATGATATTATTCGTCAAATTTACTCATGAATTTATATTTTTTCATTATGAAAGTTTTTTTTTTTTAAATTACTCATGATCTTATATTATTTTGTTATAAAAATCTAAAATCTTAGTTGAGAAGAATATGTTCATTATAAATACAATTTAAAAAAAAAAAATCAAACTCCTATGTACATATAAATCTCTCAATCACAAAAGTACAGTTTCACTCTGACAATAAAATTTTATTAATTAAAGAATGCGAAAGAGCGATGTTTTCGTAGAGTAATAATTTTGTCCGTTTATCCAATTGTAGCAAATATAGAGATGAATGAGTTAAACATAAGTATAATGATGTGTAAAAATACTGCTAAAAATTTTATTTTATAATTTAATAAATTATATTTTAAAAAGTAAGCTAAAAATAATAAAATATTTGTTTTACGAAAAAAATTTTATTGGGCGAGGAGTCCCTAAGCAAAAACAAGAGAAAAATTCACTCCATCAAGTTTAATGATGAAATAATACAAGATCTTAAGTAATTTTAATAAAATAATATAAGTTCATAAGTAAATTTAATGAAAAAAATTCATTTTATCCTTTATTGTTATTTCTAAACAAGCTCAGGGGGTTATCTAATATTTTAACCCTTTAAATGAAGTTAAAGAATCATATTCAAGTCCAACATAAATATATTTAAATGAAAGAATTATATTTTCAAAGTGTGATGAAATAATTATAAAACATCGCATATATGTATACGGCTATGTATATTGTAATCATATTTATATTATTCACAAAGTGCTTATATTAATTATGAGAGGAAATATGTTGAGTATTAACATAATCAACAAAAATAATTCACCAAAAGAAATTATTTATACATCTACTATTAGAGTTATGAACAATAGTGACTCAAGATATAGACCATAGGCCTATGCCTAGAGCTTCAAAAAATAAAGATCTAAAACTTTTTTTTCTTTAATATATATTCTATTTTTAAAATTTTATTTATTTAACTTAATTTTAAAAATATAAAAAAATTTTAGTGACAAAATATTTTATCATTATTCTATTATAAGCCATTTTGTGTCAAATGGCGCTAATTTTGTAATGAAATTCGCAACAAAATTAAAATCCATTGTTAATATTCAAAATTTCATTACTAAACGAAACAAATTTGTAGTTATATTGATAAATTTGTCACTAATTCCATCACTAATCCGATACATTTTTATAGTAAGTGTTATGGACTATAATTCTACTATTTTTATAAAATCTTCTAATTTAAGAATAATATTGACTATGGCTTGCCATCACATATATAGAAAGAGGCGATCTTAGAAGGTGATGCAAAAAACCTTATTGATTGGGTGAACGAATTGTGTATTGTATTGTCAAATATTAAGTCCATTATTTTAGATATTCAAGCCTCAATAACAAAATTTTCTATCACTTTTATTTTACTTTATGTGAATTTGATTATCTGGATCATTCTATTGCTAAAAAAGTCTCAAGCGATGATAGTATCTTAAAATCATATTAATCTTGGTTAGGATAGCTTCAAGAGTTTGCATAAGGAGCGTTCTATTTTTTTCGCTTAATCTAATATTTATTTTTTATCTTAAAAAAATTAACTTCATTTGTGATTAACTTTCTTCTTATGTAGCATAAATATTTGTAGGTCTGGAATTTTACTCTTCTTAATTCTCTCAAAGTAAAAGATATTTCATAAAATAATATTAAATTTGATAAATATTTTACAATTATAAGTGGCAAACAAAATAAGTGAGTTTAATAAACGTCATTTGGGGTTGAGACCATTATCATTTAATATAAATTTGAGTTTAATAATTTCAAATTGCTAGTGAATTGGATCATTGAATCAATATATATAAATAATTTTTGTGTTATTTTTAAGTTTTTAATTAAATAACTTATAATTTTATTTTTTAAATTAATAAAATATTATTTTTATTTCTTATAAAAATTTTAAATAATATGAACCGAGTTAAAATCTTATGAGTTATATTCAACTAGGTCAATGATCTATATAGGATTGGATTGAATTTGATCTAAGAATTTTTTAAATTAATTTTTGTTTTTAATTAGGTTTAGATATTTTTTTACGAGTTTGAATAAAATCAAAAGTTTGCCACTTGCTTTTTTAATAAATTAATTACTTTTATCTAAGATTTTGCATAAGAGTTTGAAGTAATGAAAAAAATGTCAATAAGGGTGAAATAATAAAATAAAATGAAAAATAATGAAATATTAATTCATCTTATTTTATTTGGGAGTTCTTAAAAATAATATACAATTAAAAGAAGCAATAAAATTAACTCTGTTTTTATTATTTTAAAGTATGAAAGAAGAGTTAATTAAAAAAATTAATTGATAGTTATATCCAAAATACATACATATGCTTCTAAGACTATGATAAACTAAATTTTATATAAAATATAAGTAAAAATAGAAAAATAAATTCGCATTAAATTTTAGATTATAAATAACTAAAAAAATGTATTCTCATAATGTAAATTAGAAAATTATATGGAGTTTTATATTATAAAATAAACATAAATTAATCAAAAAATTAATTAAAACTTTGGTGGAGTAAAAGAACCAAACACTATCTATTCATGGTTCAAGGTAAAAAATTATTGTATATTTATTAATATTCAAAATAGATTGAGTTGGATATTTAGTAATGACTAATGATTAAATATTATCAATGCTATATTTATATATTTTTTTTATTTGAACGTATTTTTCCATTTGATTTTTATCACTCAAATTAGAGATTAAAGAAAAATGAGTTTAGAAAGTTAAATGATGTAAAAAATTAACCTACATTAACTTTTCACTCTTATTAAAAATTAGCTTTTACTTTACGTGCATTGCAGATAATTAAAATAATTATTAGACATATAATTTAGTTATTTATAAATGAAGAGAATAAATAGTGTAATGTTATAAACAATTAATTATTTTAAAAATAAATGTAAAATAAGCTTTTAATATGATTTTTATTGATAAGTGAATGAAAAATAATTCCAAGTAAAATGATGAAAATTTTAAATTTAAAAATTAAATAATAGTTAAAAAAAAAGAGTTAACTATTTGAACAAAAAGATACAATTAGAGTTTAAACTAACAATTATAAAAGATTTAATTTATAAAAATTTAACATTATAGATTATAATTTGAAATTATGTAGATAAATTACCTTCATAAAATGAAGTTTTGCAATTTGACAAAATTATAATTGGATGGTTCTCAATCTCTTGTTCATTTACTATTCTTTCATTTTTTTGTTGATCTTCTCATAAAATCACTTGCATTTTTTGATTTGTACTTATAAAATATTTAAATATAAAAATACATATTATTAAATAAAAACTTAAAATAAAAATAAAATATTATTTTTTACTTGAGATTGATTATTATAATTTCTATTTTGTTTTCAAAGCTCCATTTTATCTTAAATATTAATTGAAACTTTGACACAAAAAACTGCATTAACAATATCTAAAATAAATATGTAAAATATAGCATTTCCTTTTGTAAGATAAAAATATATAAAAAATTTAATATCTAAAATTATGACCTTTATACTTTGTTCTCAGTTTCATTGAAGGAGATGAATTTATAAGATACCACACTTTTGAAAATTGACACAATATCTTTTTTAATAATTGTGAAATAGTAAAAAATAATTGTATTTAAGAGTTAGAAGTAATTGTATTCTTTAATTAATATTAGTAAATATTATATTAATACTTTTTTATCACACCATTAAAAATGATATAAATTTTTTCCTTCTCAAAAAAATTCTTAAATTTTCAATTGTAAGATTGAACATTGCTACATATATTTTTTATTTTGGTAACGTAATAAAATATTTTAGTATGACAAAAATAATAAATAAAATTATAAAATAAATTATAACATAAAAATCTAAACCTTACTATTCATTAATATAAAATTTCATTATTGTCTATTTTATGTACGATCAAAATAACTTTCTATTAGTCTTTTTTGACATATCAAAATTTTGATACTTTATTCTTTTTGTATATGTATTAGTTTATTGATTTTAAAAAATTGAGGTGATTTTTTCTTTGTTAAACATGATATCAATGTTTTCTTTTTAAGCATCACTAAAAAGTAAAGATAAAGTTTCATTTAACAATTAAAAAATTTACACATATATACACACACATACTACATATAAAATACAGAGAAAGAGAGAAAACATAATTATAAATAAATATAATTAATTTTAAAATTTAAATAATAAATGATTTTAGTAATCAATTATTTTTTTAATTTAAAAATATAAACATTTCTATCTATTATTCTAGTTATTTCAAATAATCATAAATTTCAAAATTAAAAGAATATCCATTATTTCAAATAATCACAAATTTCAAAATTGAAATAACAATTAATTTTATAAAAAATATTATTCATCCAATTAAAATTTATAACTTAAGGTTATTATTGCTAATTTAAAAAAGATCTATATTCTTTTGAGTTCAACAAATTTTTCCGAGCTAGCTACTTTATATATTGTATAGACATTACAAAAAATTCAAAATTAAAATAATAGCCATTATTTAAAAAATGAAATAATAATCAATTGTATAAAAAATATTATCTATCAATTATAATTTATAATTAAGATTATTATTGTCAATTTAAAAAAGTTTTATAATCTCTTACATAAAAAAAAAACTTTTTCTTATTAGCCACTTTTATATATAATATAGATAAATGATAAAGAGTTTCAAAAAAATAAAAAATATTATAGTAATTAATTAATCAATTATTTGTTTTACTTAATTTAAAGATATAAATATTTTTATCTATTATTCTAATTATTTCAAATAATCATACATTCCAAAATTAAAATAATATCCATATCCTAGTTATTTTAATTAATTATGAATTTCAAGGTTAAAATAATAATTAATTATATAAAAGAAATATTATTCATTCAATTAAAATTTATAATTTAAGGTTATTACTATTAATTTTAAAAATATTTGTACTCATTTCTGTCCAAAAAAATTTACTCTAGTTAGCTACTTTTATATATATCATAAATATACTTTCTCAAATAGAGTTAATTATTAACTCTTATTTTCATTTTATTTTTTAGTCTCAATTAATTCACTCTCATAGAGACTATAAATAACAATGCCTATTTATGTATTTATTTTTAATCATCTATGAAGTTTCTATTTAGTAGAGATTTTCCTTCAGCATTATTTTGTTGTAAGCAAATTTATAGCACTTTTTTTTTTTCTTCTTTTGATAACTCTCGTAAAAAACTTATATAACAGTATTTTATACTCATTTTGAACTTTCATTTGACTTACATTTTTCCAAACAAAATTAGCCTTACTAATTAAACAAATATCAATTTGTTAAATATAGTAAAAATAAGATAAACAATTGAGATTAAACTCTCATTATTTCTCATTGCATGTAATTAATGTTAGAAAAAAAGGCAAAAAATGACAATAAAATTTAACTTAGATTTATTCCTTTTGAATGTAATTAAATTAAGAAGTAAAATACAACCTTGATACATAAAAAAAATAGAACAATTTTTTAGCTAAAAATTACAACTCTAGGCCACATTGTAATTTTAAAAATAAAATATAATTTTATTTTGATGAGCAAAATATAGCAGTTTATAATATTTCATAAAAAATGAATATTTCATAATCTGTTTTTTAAACAAATAGTTTTGTTACTTAATAATAATCAATAAAATTTTAATTTAATAATATTAAAATTATTTTCAAAATATAAAATATAAATTTAAAAGTGAATAAAAAATACATTAATTAAAAATGAAATCATACCTAATAAAAGCTTAATTTCAATTTTTTTACAAGATTTCATAGAACATTCCTAAGATAATAATACAAAATAAAGGTATTTGACTTGATTAGTAAAAATAAATTAGATTTCAAATTAAAATGACTTTTTTCTCCAATCAAACAAAAATGAGTTGATGCTTTTAATTTAAATTTTGTGATATAAAGTAATTAATTAATTTGACTAAATAAAGTTATAAATTTGGGAACACTTTGGTGCAATTAACAAATTTTGGCAACTTATTAAAAAAAAAAAAAAGCAACTCATGTTAAAATAGGAAAAAAGGCAAATCCAGACATTTTACAAACAAAAACAAAAAGAAAAAAGCTTAATTTCCAGATGGACCCTCTCTTTCCTCAGGCCAGCACCAACAACACCAATCCAAGTTGACGATGGCCCACTTTCCTTCTTTGGTCCTACAGTTTAAAACATGCGTGGCCCACATTCCATATTGGTTGACTGATTATCTTATACGGCAAACGTCAACACAGTAAAATCATTCCATGGAACGGTCGTGATGAAGCAATCACGAATTCCACCTAGAAAGCCTCTGATATCGAATCAGCCGCAAACACACCTAATATTTCCCCAAAACGCACCAACGACAAAATCGTAACGATTCTCCATTCCTAAGCCACCCAAAAACTTTCCCTCTCGTTCTCCACAAGACTGGAGAGACAAAAAAAGAAAGATACAGTGAGCAAAAAGAGAAGAAAAGCAAATCGAATAACCACCGCCAGCGCCGCTACATGCGCTATTATTTTCCTCTGCAATGAGGTTAGTTTTAGCTCTGTTATTCGTTTGTGCTTTCTTTCTCTCGCTCACCGCGGCTGCCGAGTCGGGCTCTGCTGTGGAGGTGAATGCAACAACTGTTTCCACAGAGGTGAACGCAACGCGTTCGAGATCCAGAGAGGACAGCTTCGCCGACATGATTGATCGGGCTTTGTCGAAGGAGTTCAACGAAACCGATCAAAATGAATGTCCGTACTAGATCTGAGCTTTTTGTTTCTAATGTGCATGTGCATATCGTTCTTTTCGAGGCTTCACTTCTTGTTGTTGCTGAAAACTAGGGTTTTCAGTTTCTGGATCAGCTTAGGATTGCTCAATTTCGTGAAATTTAACTACGCTTAAGTTAATTTCACCTTGAGAAATATTTTGGTAACTCAGTGGTTTCTAGACTTCTGAATTATTTCATTTGATTTTCGTGGACGTTTTGTTACTGATCTCTTTTGGATTTTTTGGTCGTTCTATTCACAACTCTAATTGTTGAAATTTAAGCAAGGGATTAAATATTAATTGTCTAAAACAAGTATGTTGTGGAAGGTTTGAGTGGCGAAATACACATTAGTATAAGTATCTTGTATTTTTATCTTGCAGCCACTGATCCTGGGAGCTTCAATAACAGTGTTTCCGGACAGCAGGTTTGTAACTTTCGTTTTCCTTTGATGCATTCTCTGTTAGATTTTTAGAGCATTGGGCGGCATCTTGCATTCTGTGCTTGTGAAATGTGAATGGTTTACGATCTTGTGCGCTTCTTTTTTTTGGTCTAGTTATTTTACTGCACTATGCATTGATTTGTTATGAGCAAGTATTTAGAATAGGGAATCCATAGACGAGGGCTTGGCTAAAATTTCATGCTGGTATGAGAGCTATGAAAATATGTCTGGTAGGTCATTATCTATTTAAATTCTTGTGTTACTGTCAACTTATATTTTAGAACAATGTGAATTGTTAATAGGTTATTACTGCTCATAATTAGATGGTACATGTGTATTTTGATGCTGTTAGAGTTCCTAGTAAATAAAATGTAGAATGTATTAGTCTAAAAGCTTAGCATTCACATATTTATTTAGTTTAACATAAACCTTATACTTTAGTTTCATTGCTAAAGTAATTCATTTTGATTTTGATTCTAAGGAAAGTAAAATTGAACTTCTTTATACATCAAAATGCTGAGGCTGATTAAAAGTTTTCAGTAAGGTTGCATCTTTTATTTAGAGATTGGTTGGATTTGCTTTTGTTGCCTAGTCTAATCACTGGAGTTGTACAGTGTAAACTGCAAAAGCAATGGCTTCAATTAACATTCTTAATCCTATTGGACATTTTGCAACTGGGCAAGCAGGCAATTTGATTTTTTTCCCAGTCATAAGTGGTTCTAGGATTTCAAAAATGCCATTGAGAAAAATGGACTATGGTTAAAATCGAGTGATAGTCATTAATCTATTGTGGTCTGAATTTATGCATATTGCGACACATATTTAAGTAAAGAGCATGGTGGACCTCAGGAATAATTTCTCTCTTTATTTTGAGGCCCTATTCTACATTGATTAATGACAAATTAACAAGGATAAAAGCATTCTGGATATAATGAAAGATGCTTCATTCCATCAAAGAGGAAAATAAAACCTAAGCTAGTCATGGCTGGTGAAGTACATATTTTAGTTGATATGTCTGCTAATGAGTTTTTCTTATTCCTCACTTTCCATGTTGCTTGAACAAGCTAATGGTCTTATACAATGCTGCGTGTAAATGTTTGATTTTACCAGGCAGTTTTGGAAACTGTAGCTAGAATGAAGTCAAAGAAAAATGAAACCAAAGAGGAGAAGTATGTGCTTATATCTTGATGAAAATTTGAGATTGTTATTCTTTTTAAATATATATATATGGTAGTACGTCAATGAATATTGTTATGTTCAGCTTCCCCTCCTTGAATTTGATAACTGCTAACCTATTTGTAAACTTTATATTAGGTCCTTTCAGTTTCATGATGTTTTTAATTTGGACAATGAGAATCGAGCAGAGGAGACACCAACATTGATTGACAGAAAGGTATGTCTAACTCACACCATTTGAAATTCACTTTATACTATTCTTCTAGTGGTTTTAATGAAAATTGTATGCGGAGACCAATTTTTGGACAAGTATCTTTTAGGTAAATGAAAGTTATGAATTTTATTGAAAATGTCATCTTCAGGACAATGTCTTTATTATATCAAATCCAAAATCCAAGTACCCTGTGTTGCAACTTGATCTGAGGTTAGCTCTATTCTTGTTGTTAGTCTCATAATTCCATCAGATACCAACTAACAGCAGTATGTTGCTGATTCTTAATTGTTTCAATTGCTATTATTACAGATTGATATCAGATCTGGTAGTAGTCATAGTGTCTGCAACTTGTGGTGGAATTGCATTTGCTTGTGCAGGACAACCGGTTAGACTCATTGCTACTATGGTTTGTTTATTATAAACTGCTGTTTTATGGTTTGAACTTCTCTTACCATTTTAAATTTTGCAGGTTATTACTGGATATTTGCTGGCAGGGTCTGTTATTGGACCTGGGGGCCTGAGCTTTGTCAGTGAATTGGTGCAGGTATGTTGTTTTCACATCTATGCTAATTAACATGGCACCATATTTTTTATATTCTTCTCCTGTAATGAATGATTTGGGAATAGAACTTTAGCAGGAGTTTGATGTGCTGTGTGTTTTTATAGGAGGTACTCCAGGTCAAAATGTGATTTTCTGAGCATTCTTGCTGTCACATATATTAATGGATTACAACTATTTTACATGTGAAATTTGGGTTAAGATCTGTTCTTCTATGTATCATAGTGCTTGGTTGCCTGATTTGTTCTTTGGTTAGTCTGTTTTCATGGTATTGTTCATTTTAATATTTGATGTTAAACTTGCACACTCATTTTCTGATTTGGATATGAGATTTAGGTTGAAACAGTGGCTCAGTTTGGTGTGATTTTTCTTCTTTTTGCATTGGGCCTGGAATTCTCTGCTGCAAAGGTTTGGATCTATTTTCCACCCTGCTCCTTCTAATTATTTTCTTAAAATGACAGATATACGCTGTGAATTGTTTTATCTTTAAAATATCCAGCTTCGTGTTGTTCGAGCTGTTGCTGTCCTAGGTGGTCTTCTCCAGATTTTCCTATTCATGTGCTTGTGTGGAATAACAGTCTCGGTATGTTGCCAGAGACTCTTGAATTCTAGATTCATAATTTTAGTATAAAATCACACCAAAAATCGTATAAACTTAAAGTAACTTGTTTGAAGATTCAATTAAAGTCCATATTGAATCGAAAAAAGGGAAACCTTTAATTACATTCCTCGGTTGGGTGCTTTGTATTTTGTATTAGAAGATCAGTGTATTTTATTTCTGCAAGGATGAATACTTCTTTCCTTATGTAGCCAAAGACATTTAAAACTCTAACATGAAGTAGAATATTTTTTGTTATTATCTTGTGATGTTTTGCAAATTGTTGGGAGATCCTTATGTAGTTCAAACGATTATTTTCTACATGATTTGGGATAGCGTCCAAGAATATCAACTTTAGCTTCAAGCTTGTATGTGTGTATGTGAAATATTTAGAATGTGGTATTAGTTTTGATCATGTGTATGAGGAAGCAAATGTGTGTGCTAATTGGCTGGCAAGACTTGGTTTCTCATTTGAGCTAGTTCCAGATAATCTCCAACTTCTCCATATGGGATGTGTCTCATGCTTTTGGGATATGGAATTGGCTATTCTAGCATTTGTAGCCTTCTAGATTATACAAGTTACAAGTTTTTTATGTGTGTAGCTGCATGCTTTTTGCAGTTATGTGGTGGTAAATCTTCTGAGGGAGTATTTGTTGGTGCTTTTCTGTCTATGTCATCTACTGCAGTGGTAAAATTCTAATCACAGGTGTTCTTAATTATGTATTTATATCCTTTTGTATGTTTAGAAGGTCAGAATTTGTAATACTTATAGTCTAGTTTTATACCATTGCATTGGAGCTTGTTCTTTAATATCACTTTTTTTTTTTTTGTTATTCTTATTTGTTGGTGCTTTTCTGTCTATGTCATCTACTGCAGTGGTAAAATTCTAATCACAGGTGTTCTTAATTATGTATTTATATCCTCTTGTATGTTTAGAAGGTCAGAATTTGTAATATTTATAGTCTAGTTTTAGACCATTGCATTGGAGCTTGTTCTTTAATATCATTTTTTTTTGTTATTCTTACATCTTACTCTATATAGTGGTTCACTTATCATTTCAATTTAAATCATTATGGTGTTCTTCAGACTTAGCATGAGTTTACTAGATACTGTAGGTCTCTAATATCAATTTTTTTCAGACTAAACATTGTTTTTGTCTCTGATTCTGGTTCTCTAAATGTGCTTCAAAGTGAGCTTTTCTGAAATAATGGAAATAAAAAATAAAGGTTCTTGTTTTGACTTAGTTGTCCCTTGAACTTACTCTAACTATCATAATAGTTTGTTTTCTCTCTTAGCAATTTTTATATTTGGAATGTAAATTCTTAAAATTCTTGTTTCCCTTGCTTGTTTACAGGTTTTGAAATTTTTGATGGAGAAGAATAGTATTAATTCCCTTCATGGTCAAGTCACTATTGGTACACTTATCCTGCAGGTATTTATTTCCTCCCCGTCATATATTTGAATAATTAAGAGGTATTTAAAGAAAACCTTTCAGTTATCATGTTTCTTTTGATAATGATTGCTTTTTGTAAGCATTTTTGAGTTTTATGTGCTGCCAGGATTGTGCAGTCGGTCTGCTATTTGCTTTGCTTCCTGTTCTTGGTGGCACTTCTGGTGTTCTTCAAGGAGTCATTTCCATGACGAAGTCGTAAGAATATAAACGACTTTAAAATGTTTATTCATTTGATTTCAGCAATTTTTACTTTATACTTATTAATTCTTCCTTTTCTTGCTCTTCATGTGCTGTATGTTCATGTATATGGTCTTTAATTAATGAAACTATCAACATTTTCAAGCTTTGTGAATAGAAATAGAATGACTTGAAAAATGAACATTTAAGCATTCTGGTGCAACTGCGCTATACTAATAAATGCTTGTACACATATAATGTAATTTGATAGCTTTTTCATGTGTCAAATCGAAAGCATAGTGATTCTTAGTTTAGATCATAGCATGTGGATTTATTGGATTTGATTCATGGTATTAAGTATCAGGTTCATTTGTTTCTTCTCATGCAGCATCTTTGTATTTTCAGGTTGGTTTTGCTGGTTACATTTTTGGTTATTTTGACAATATTATCTCGTACTTGTGTACCATGGTTCCTGAAGCTCATGATAAACCTGTCATCACAGGTAAAACTGCATCATATGTTTTAACATTATAATTGAAGGTGCAGAATTTCTGAATGAAATTTTATTTGTGCAGACTAATGAACTCTATCAATTGGCATCTGTGGCATTCTGCTTGCTTGTTGCTTGGGTTAGCCTATATCCTTAATTCTTCTTCTGTTATTTCTAAAGCACATTTTTGCTTTTTTTGGGCAGATTTTCTTTTTCTATTTAGTTATTTAATATGTTGTTTCTCAAGTCTGAGGGGGGAAAAAAGAAAACATTTTCTAGTCATCAGATTTTAGTTGCGTGTCTTGTCTCCCAATCCTCTTACCTGCCCACCCACATAATAGATGAATTTTGCCTTCCAGTGTAGTGATAAGCTGGGTCTCAGCCTCGAATTGGGATCTTTCGCTGCTGGGGTTATGATATCGACAACTGATCTTGGTCAACATACACTTGAACAAGTAAGTCTTTTTGTATTTTGTTTTCGGAACTTGCACAGGATTCTTCTAAAGCTTAAAGGAAAAGAGGTTATGTCCTGACATCTTATCCTAGTCAATGCATATAAAAAGCAACATAGAAATATGGCGAAAAGTTGCAGTGTTCTCCACGATGCTTAATAACGTTAAAAGACACTGAAGTCTCTGAAGTATAAGCCCACAACAAGGTGAGAAACTGGAGCCCATAGCAATTAGAATTTAGAAGGATGAGACATGGTTTTAGAAAAATGAGGGCATTCCTTTCTATCTAAAAACTCCATAACAATGTTATCAAAATTGCGAGTTGGATCGTACGATCTTATGATTTTGAGTCAAAATTTCCTAAACGATTCAACTCATATACAAAATCAATTCCTTATAAAATCGAAGTGAGATCGCGATTCAACCTGGTAAAATTGTTAAAATCGGCTCCTTTATTACGAGGTCACATATCATGCATTCTGGGCCTCTTAAACCAACCTGTTACTTTCTCTAAACCGTATTGTACGCGTAGGCTAAGGCGGTGTTGTTAGTGCCTGCCTCCCTCATCTCCTTAAACTTGTGGACTTCCAATTAGTGAATGATGAGTATTAGATTCTCTACTAGCATATTCTAATTCCAAAAGAATTTTTTTTTTTAAGGTTATTAATATATTATTTAGCTAAATTTAACTCGTATTGCTGTTGATGTTGATGGGAGGGTTAGACTAATAATTTAACATTGATTAATTTGTGAATAAAAAACCTGAACTCATATACAGAATATATATATATATATATCAAATACTGTTTTAATTGCGTCACATTAATGATGATGTTCCTTATATTTTTGTTCTTTTGCTGATTATGATTTCCACTAGGATTTAAACGTGCAACCACATGATTTAAGAGATGATCAAAATACCATCAAATTGAACTCACAGCATCAGTCCAAACAAGTACAATTGTCCCCTAATGTATCTTTTATCGTGTAATAATGTATAGGGAATGATAAACAGTTGCTGGTTTTGGATTAAAACAAAAGTAATCGTAAGTTAAAAAGTAACTATTGTTGTCCTTCTTGGAAGGTCCATTGCACAATGTGCTTGTCATGCCATTTCTTTGTCTTCTTTTTGTAAATCATCGCATTTTCATTCATATCTAATCTTTTCTTGAATTATTTCTTTCTCTATTCTCCTTTATCACCGTCAATGTTGCCTATTTTCCAACAACTCTCTTCCATAATGGGTATCTTCTTGGTGTTGTACACATCAAACTCCATTAGTTCATCTCCCGCTCTCAAAGTTAGATCTCCTAGCTTCACATCTATAAGAGCTCTACCCATGGCTAGGAATGGTCTCCATAGGATGAGTGATATCACATATCTATCACTACAAAATCAATTGGAAAGATGAATTTATCCATCTTGATAAGAATGTCTTCAACAATCCCTATAGGATATTTGGATGATTTATCCACTAGTTGCAAAGATATCCTTTCC
Organism: Omphalea diandra; assembly: GCA_949677035.1. NCBI lineage: Eukaryota > Viridiplantae > Streptophyta > Magnoliopsida > Malpighiales > Euphorbiaceae > Omphalea > Omphalea diandra. The sequence continues at coordinate 22,365 of CATIWR010347223.1, forward strand.
TTGAGCTCTCCTCCCCATGACATACATCTTTTTCAATTTGCATTACCATCTGATGATCAAGTTTTAGGGTTGCTGGTAAGGAAGCACATATTCTTGTGTGCTGCAGTTGATGATAAGCAATGCATGTGTGCCTACACCCCGACAAGCACTGTTGATGTTGTGGGGTATTTTGATCTTGTGATCAAGATTTACTTCAAGGGAGTCCACCCTAAGTTCCCTAATAAAGGAGTCATGTCACCTAATTGATGTGGTTTATGGAACTCTTAGTTTAGTTGCATGTATAATTAGATTTTAAAGGGTATTTTGTTATATTTTAAAATCTTACGATTTTATAATTCAATTTTACTATATGAGTTTATGGGTCCTCTATCGATTCTAGGTTAAAAAAGCGAGTTTGACAACCTTGCTCCATAACTCTGCAGTAAAGGAAATTTCAAATGCAATATCATCTTTTCTCAACCATACTATTGTTCTTACTGTAGTTATTTACTTCTGTCCCAGTGGTTAGTGCTCAAGCCTAAGGTTGAAATGTTATAGTCGGTGGGAATATGAATAGTAAAGGTCATGGAAAATAAGGTGAAAATTCTAAGTTTTTGGTAAGTGGTAAATGTTCTATACCATTGGAATAACTTTTAGAGGAAGAATGGTAGTTAAAAAAAAAAAATGAATAGAAATTACCAAGCATATCTGCCAGTCGAAGAATAAGGCAAAGAATCTGGCAGGCAGGCACCTTGTATTGAAGGGGAGTGAAAATGAGAGGACCGGTTGGTGTTACTTTTAATATTGAGAAAAAGAAGTAACTATGTAGCTTGGGGACTGACTTAATAAATTTTCTTTCAATTCTGGTTGCGTCCTGCCTAAGGCTGTCCATGGGCTAGGGTCAGTAGCTTGCAATTGAAATGAACTTTATGGACTTGAGCTTCAGGGTGAGTTGTGATCGGTCATTTCTTGTATCATATAAATTGAGATGCTGGTTTCATCATCAACCACTATAGCATACAAACTGAAGCTCAGTCAAACTAAAACCACATTCACCAATATACAGCCACTGTATTGATTCGCCATCGTATTAAACATTCAAATTGCAATTAATTTGAAAAAAAAAAGGAAAAGGAAGTAGATTTGACATTCGTAATCAGAGATGAGAAAACAAGGAAAAGGATACTGCAATAGACAATCATGGAGAGAGAGAGAGAGGTGCAGGGACGGCCACTGCTCCCTTGGCCTCTATAATTTCCGAGAATTCGCCAGAGATCTAGCTCTGCCATTTATTAAGGAGGGGTTAATAGGGGATGAATTTATGTGGATATTACTTGGTAAGAGATGAGATATTGAAAACGAGAGAGTTGAAAAAAAACTTTCAAGAAAAAAAGGTTTTTGGGGTGCTTCTTTATAAAAGTACAGGAGCAGCACAATTAAGAGTGAGAAATAAGGTGAAGAACAAAAAAAGAAAAAAAAAAAAAAAAAAACTGTGAACAAGAATGAGGCAGGAAGTCAAAATAATAATAACGAAGAATGATTTAGGTTGGGTGAACTTCTCTCATTCTAAGCTTATTCCAAACTCTTGAAGAGCCTTGTATTCTTGGCTTATTTCAGCCCAGTCCAAACTCACATAAACCTACCAGGTTTAACTTTAGCCTTTTTCTTCTTTTTGAAGTTAGAGATCTCAATAACCCTTTGTATAAGTCCAACTATGCTGAAGTTTTCAAGACTCCGTTAGACATCATAATTACACAAGTCAGTGAAACAGTCATTTGAGAACATGTAGCGGTTATTCACACCAATGGAGAAAATTGGCAGTTGTGTGATTCATTCATGGTGTCTTGGCAATTTGTATTTTGTTTAGCAATGCATATGACAGCAACCTTATTGGCCATTCCAACATGGCTTTGGTGGACATTTGCTAGTCATTGTTGTGTCTTCTGCATTTTGATCATATGTTGATCTTTTATGTTAATGGATTTCAAAAATATTGGAAATTTACAAAAGACATCCTCTTGAGATTTGGTCTGTTTTGCATTTTTGGTCTTCTCATTTTAAAAGTCAACTCTCAAGCCCCAGAGTTCTGAAAAATATGGCACTTTGGTCCTTTTTTGGCTTAACATGTGCAAGGACCAAATTGTTGATTTTATGGAAAAATATTAAAATGTTGGATTTTGCTAAAAGGGAGGCCAATCTTCAGGATTTCTGTAATTTCTGCAGAAAGATTCAATTCTGGAAAGATACTCTGTTTTGTTGCCTTAATTGTATTTTTCTTATTCTTATTATAATATTTGGCTCTTGCAGAAAAGTCTCACTTTTTTTCCCTCAATTGGAGTTGATTTTCTTTTAGGTTGAACCCATTCGCAACTTCTTTGCGGCTCTCTTTCTTGCCAGCATTGGGATGTTAATACATGTTCATTTCCTATGGAATCATGTTGATATTTTACTGGCAGCTGTATTATTGGTGATTATCATAAAAACTGTCGTGGTTGCGACTGTTGTCAAGGGATTTCGATACAACAATAAAACTTCTCTTCTTGTAAGATTTGAGGAACTAATAGCATTTTTGCATATTCATTTTGGCTATTTGTATATGTTCTGTTGACACAAGTCCTTAGATTTATTCATATGCGTAGGTGGGAATGTCTCTGGCTCAAATTGGGGAGTTTGCTTTTGTTCTTCTAAGTCGCGCTTCTAATCTTCATCTAGTTGAGGTTAGTACTTCAGTTGTGCACGTTCTTCAATCTAGTGTAGGTGTGTCCATCTGAAACTAATAGCCAGTCTTGTCATGCAAGTTTGTTGCCGCACATTTTTTTTTTGCTGCATCTATGTTGGGCAAAGATTCTTCCTGTTGTTTGTGGGAATAAATGAGAATATAAATTTTCTGCTGGTTTTATTCTTTCATCGGAATTGTAACTTGACACATTCCCTCTTTCATCAGTGTATGAAAACAACTAGACTTGCTTTAAACCTAATTTACACTATTGAGGCTCTTGCAGGGTAAATTGTATCTACTGCTGCTTGGAACAACAGCTCTGAGTCTGGTAAGTAGGCACCTTATGTGTTTTGAGTGAGGATGTGACATGCTGTTGCTAAAATCTTTTTATTTTTATTATTGTTGGGTATCTGCCCAAGTCACCATGCAGGTTGGTGAGAAATTATGCTGGATCAAGGATTGGGGGGGGTGGGGATGTTGTGGAAACAGCAGTAACTTCAAATTCTTTTGATGCTCTGCTTTTAGTGGTGCTGCAATGGTTAAAATTATTATCTAAGCAACGTAATTAAAGTAGTGTATGAATTTCCACTTAATATGCATTGCGATAAAAGAATAGGTTATCTTACAGAATCTATCAACTTGCATACCTTTATATTCTTGAGTTCGAGTGGTGGTCATAAATTCACCAAATCATGTCTGTTGATGTTTTGAACTGTTCTCACTAAGTAACAGTGCAGGTAACTACGCCATTGCTTTTCAAGTTTATTCCTGCTGTAATACATCTTGGTGTGCTACTCCGTTGGTTTCCACCAGATAGTCCAATTGAGGTAATCACACGTCTTCACAAGTACATGGATGTACATATGCATACAAGTGCATGTGTTGTCTAATTTGCAATAGATAGACAATTCATGGTTTTAAAATTTTGCCCAATTCCAGGCAGAACAAGTTTTTTGAGGTGTTTTTTTAAAATATGATTTCTCCTCCCAGATTGGATATAAAGGAGATAGCTTTCGCTCAGACAGTGCTAAGCGCATTACTATGATGGTCCAAGGCTCTCATGATTCATGATATTTAACTAAAACATGAATCATGCAAATTTCAGCATATACCTGATGGGCTTCTTATACTCTGGAGGACAGGTTTTTAAGAGTGCGAAGGAGGTTGATTGAGTGAACAATTTCTTTTCACATTCCAAAGCTCATATTGCCTACTTCGATACGTTTCTGACCAGCATGGATTGACAATCATTCCAATTGAGGCCAAGAAATCAATAGCACGGTAGATATGCTTCAAATATCAGATGTACTTCTAATTTTGATTCAGGTCTCCTCCTGCTCTTCAAGAAGGCCCAATTTTGTGTAAAATATCCATTTTGGTTATGTAATTCATTTTACTGTTTTCTGTTGTCTAATAATTGGTTGATTGTGTTTTCAGTTTTAGTTCTTCTTTAGTTGTAAGTAAAATATCCGAGGCAGTCTCTGAACTTAAGAATGTGCGAGTATGCTGGTTCCCTTCCATGTAACAATAACTACACCAGGAAAGTTTCGCTCTAGGATTTGTTGGCAGTATATAGCAATATAATGTGTAGATTTCATAGTACTCTTGTTTGTAGTTTGGATTTTGTTGTACATAGACAAGTTATATATTACGTGACAATATTTAACAACTCGTATAATGGAAAGTTGAATGGAAGTTGAACAATGTCATGTCCGGCAAAGAGTTGCACACATTGATAGTTTAACAGTGAATATAAGACTTCCTGCTTAGTTTATTTCCATGGCTGTTTAGCGCATGTTAGTTTTATGATTTTGACTTTTGGCGGCTATAAATGAATTGGATCGAAGTTATATTTCATTGATTGATCTCTCCAATTTTCTCTCTGATGAAATATCTAAAATTAGTTTACACCCATGCGTTCCATTCTTGCCACGGTGATCTCAACAACCCAAGTGAAACCCTCTCTTTCCCCCTTACGAAAATGTAGAAATAACCGGGGAAATGCATTTATCCTTTGATTGAACAGAAAGTTGTTTTAATTATAGAAACGGGAAGCAATTGGAGAAAGGAGGAAGTCAATGCATGTTGCAGACTAATGTTGAGGTCAAAAGTGATGATCTGGAATATAAAATTTCTTCGTTGCCAGTTGAATCTAAACAGGTGCCTAGGTTAGGTTGACATGATTCTTTTTGCTAAATTCCTTGGACAACGTTTGGAGGATGACTTTGAATGTCTGAAGTAATCGCTCGATCCTCCCTTTTTATTGGTCTTGATGATTAGTCAATCCTTAATTTGCCCAGTATGCTTCAGTAAATTGAAGCATAAATTTTTATAAATTGTATTCTTGAGCATTGAACTTAGACGTGGTGGCGATATAAGTATAAGCTAAAAACCAAGTTCTGCAAGTTTTTAAAACTGCAGATATAAGCTAAAAGGTCTACTTCATTGTCATATAGAATTATGCTTAAAATAGAACCAACGACTATTATATTATTATTATTATTGCATCCCAATCTGACTTGCAGTACCGTTATTCTCCCAATCTTTTGCTTCCTCTAATGGGTATGAGTTTAAACATAATAACTACCACTTTAATCATCAATATACAACATATTAAAGTAGAAGCTTAGAAAAAGTTGGGCTTTTTTCCCCCGCAATATTTGGGTTGGGAGGGTCAAAGATATGAAAAACGAATTAAACAAGCATATGAAAATAACATGTGCAGATTTGATAAATTTGGTTGTGTTTGCCATGAATTTAAACCACAACTCTGTTGTCGAAGTAGTAGGAAAAGAGGTTGTTGAGGAATAATAAATTGGCACTCTTTCTCCTGATGGTTACAGGTAATGGAAGTTTTTGTCTATTGGTAGTTGAAATGTCATTATAACTCCTAGAGTCATTACTATACATGTAATTCCAAATCTTATGCATTAGATAATCAATTTCATTGTTTTCGTTTTTCAAAAATTTAATCTTTACATTTTGTACAATTCACCAATTTCCATATTGATCAAAAATAAAATTTTTGTAACTTTTTTTGGTAAAGAAAATCTTCTCATTCATAATAAGCTTTTATGCTTTCTCAGTAATGAATTTATTTAAATATTAAGGAGAAAAAAAAAGAAATCAATTTTTATTCCGCTGAAAAAAAGCTAATAAACTCTTTTACATATTAAATTTTCAGAGTTTTTTGTGAGCATATTATTGCACAGAATAAAATGCCTTTGATTTTTTTTATTAATGTTGTGTTGCAGATTACTTTCACACGATTACTCTTACTTAATTTTAATAAGATTATTACTCAATAAAGTTGTCTTAATTTTAATTTTAAATAGAATTTCAATTTATATTAGAAAAATCATTAACATATTATAGTAACCAAATTGTATCTTTAAGATACTATTGAAGATGTAAATTGCGACGGCTCTCGCTCTTTAAATATTCTCAATGTTCAAAAAAAAAAAAAAAAAAAAAATTCCATGGACCTAACTAGAAAAAATCATTTATTTTTCTGTCTTTTTGTTATGACGTAATAAACAAATATCTTTTCTCCGGTACTAAAAAATTACAATTTTGCCATACGATCCCATAAACCCTAATAAATCATGTCATAAGGCTGATAAATAAGAAAACCGAAATGGAAAACTCAAAGTAAATATTGTTTCATTCCGTAGATAATGAAAAAACGGAGTAAATTAGAAAGAAATTGCACTGGTATGTAAGGGACATGACAGGTTTGTCCTTTTTGGCTCACATTAAATTTGAATGGAAAAAAGCCCAAGAAATTCGTTGACAACAAGAACTTGATGAGGGCAAGAATATTAATTATCACAACAACTACGCAAACCCCAAATAACTTATAATTGTAAGGCGCTGAAAAATGCACAATGGGGAAAAAAATATAGAATTTTTAAAATGCAAAAATATATCGAAAATGCGAAAATATGACTTAACTAAAGTTTTCATGTCGGCATAATTCATTTTGCATTATATATCAGTGTAAAACTGACAGTCTGTCTGTGTTACTAATTGCCAGAATGTGTTAGGTGAAATAATGCAACAAAAAAAAAAAACAGAACATTATCGTCCATCCAAAGAGAGACTGAGAAAAAAAGTTCACAGATATATTCAAATTATTGTGATAAGAAACAAAGTTCTATCCTCCACAGCTTACATATGTGAACATCAACATGGATATACAAGGGCTGCTATGCTTGCTTCACAGATATATTCAAATTACTTGACACCTCATTGATAGCAACAGCATGAAAATAAAGACATGCTAGTTGGGTAAAATGTCACTTTAGCTTAAAAGTGATCATAATTGTCACAAGTGCGATAAGTTCAATAAGACATTCAGATAAACTGCAGACACCAGAAATTAGCTAACACCTATATTTATATTGATTAAATCTTTCTGCAAGTAGTTAATAGCTACAATCAAATATTACCTTTGTTTTTGCATGTATGTACGTACTGTTTTTATGAATTATAAACATATGATTGAAAAAAAAAAAAAAACAGTAGTGCACTTAATGTTGTAGGGGTCCACTCAAAATTGTTTTCTAACCCTTTTCAATGGTTCCCTATGATCTGTTTGGCAAGCAAAAGAAAATGGTGGAATTGAATATAAAAGTGTGTGTGTTGTGGACAAGCTTCATTGCCTTCTTTCCTTATCTTCAAAAATATAAAGCTAATTATTGCCTTCTTTCTCATCTTCAAAAATATAAAGCTAATATTGCCTTCTTTCCTTATCTTAAAAAATATAAAGCTAATATGTGCCAGGTTTCTAGTCACTCATTTTTGTCAAAACACAGATTTTGTCATCACTTTTTCATGTATGATAACTAAACCCTTGGCTACCTATAACTGACAGAAATTAATACAACTGTCCAAGATTCATAATTAGGACCTAAGAATTTTTAATGATTCAAAACCTAAAATACGGATTAAAGGGTCAAATTTAAGAAACAATTGATCCAAATTCCAGTCACATGAAAAAAATCCAACTTAGAATTGGAAGTCAAGGCACTTATGGTGTCAAAAACTATAGTAGTTACTGCTTGTACATAAAAGGTCAAACTTGATGATATATCTGACTCCTGGTTTTGCTCAAATTGGTGTTACAAAGTAATATCTCATCACCATGAAACTTTGACTTCAAAAGTCTTCTTTTTCTTTTCATATATTTTATCGAAGATATCCTAATAAATTAAAATGGCAAAAAATTATATAAAAGTGTAGGTATAGAAACAGATAGCTAAATTGGCCAATTAAGAAACTACATATATATAATCTTTATTTATATGCGTGAGAGACAACAATAGGGATAATTTTTTTTTTTCGGTTAATTTAGAATTGGATTTGAACTGATATCTCTCAATTTTGAAAAATGAGTCTAATACCAGAAAATTTAGAGGTTTATGTGATTGGTGATATGACTAACTTTGTCTTTCCCATTTTAGGGTAGGTATCTTTTTATTATTTTTTTTTTTTGGGTCCTTGAAAATGCGCAGGACCTGAAAAGAGAAACCAGCAGGACCCAATACCAGATTTATGATTTTTTTTCATTTAGACTTGAACTTCTGAGCAACAGAGAAGCCATTTAGCATGGTCCCATATCCTTCGATTTAGGACAAAAGAAAAGGGCCTTGAGCTGTCAGTATCTATAACTGCATTCATTCAGCTACCTCCATTAATACTATTAGTATTTCAATTATTTGTACTGGGCGACGCATATGCTTTCCATGCAAAAGAAAAAAAAAAAAAAAGAAAGAAGGTGCAGAATTCTTGAATTTGCTGCTTGGAATGATTGATGAACCCATTTCAAGTAGTAGTAACGGAAGCTGGTTGAAACAAAATTAATTGGTAATTAAGTACCACTAGCAGGACACAATAAGGTAAATGATACTGAAATTTCACGCACAATTAGATTGGAGATTTGAAAGATTCCATTGTTTCTTGGTTATGAACATTTTAATGAATATATATATAGATGGATCAATGTTTCATGTTTATATTTCAACAACACATAGAATTAACGAAGTATATATAGCCGTCATTTTTTAGGCCTATTCATAATCAAGAGTGCTTATACATATAAAACATGATTATGCACTACTGATAACTTAATCAACTTATACACTTACGCACACACAGAGTCTGTTTATTCAATTTCCAAGAGGAGACTATGCATTAAAAGAGAATTTAAGGATGCATTAATTCCTCTATTGACATATGCTGACTACGTCGGTCGGAAATCAATAATACTAACAGTGATAATAATATATATGGGTTCCTCTACAGATTTAGGGAATATCAAGTAGCTTTTATGGAGACAAAAAATGAACTTGAGGATGGTTTCTTGCCTTGAAGAGAAGTTGGACCAGCAAGAGTAAGCTCCAAATCATCATCATCATCATCATTAGGTAATTCTACATTTGAAGAAGTTGAGTTTGAAGGTTTAGGTAGAGGTATGGAATGGTGGCATGAAGCTAAATGAGGATAGTCAGCTTGTTGTTGAGATATATTTGGCTTGAAATACTGACTAGGAATAGGATCGCTTAGCTTGGAATTAGAATTAGTGTTATTAACTTGATGACCGCTCCCAACCTACAAGTCCAAGAAGAAATCAATCACCTAATTGATGTGTAATCAATATATAGTTGAAGAGATAAAGGGTATATATGTACCATGTCGAAGAGGCTTGGACGTCTCTTCTTCATGTTGAGGCTAGCAAGGCGAAGAAAATACTTTTGAGCATGACTAGCAACTTGGGTTGGAGTTCTTGTAGTCACATAGTTTCTTGATATGCCTCTCCAGTCTCCTTTTCCTAGTCTTTCAAGCCCGATTAGAAATGTTCGGTGCTCCTCTTCGGTCCATGGAACTCCTATAATAATCCAAAATATAAAATTTTTCCCTTTTAAATGCTTATAATTAGTCAAGATATAGGAAATGAAATAAGTAGTTGTACTTGAGGTCAAATTCTCAACCTAGATTTGGGTATTTTTACTGTGTAAATAAGAAATAGCATATAAAATGTGGTAGGAAGCGATGAAGTGCTATAGGGACAAAAGAAAATTGTTGTTGATCGAAGTGCCCTAAATCAAGTAGATAAAAAAGAAAAATAGTAATCATTCATACAATCGATTCCAACTAGCTAAATGGAGATTGAGAATTGTATGAAAAAATATCAACTTAAATTTAAAGTTTGTTGAAGATTTTTCTTTTGCTAAGGAAAGTAGAGGATTAATATACAATTCATTTATCAATCAAAGATTCATGTGTATACAGAAAAACTCACCTTTCTTTCGCTCCTGGACTCGACCAATAAGTCCATCAGAGAGATAGCCAGGAGATGTTCTGTTATGATTATTGTTATCCATACAAACTCGAGAAGAACACAAAGAAGAAGAGGGAGAAGAAGAAGAAGACAAGCAGTCCATGCTAAAGCTTTTTTTCATGGCAAGAGAAGAAGAAGAAGAAGAACAAGAAGAAGAAACAAGATCAAGCGTCACCCCAAAAAGCCTAAGTCCACCAACAACAGTGGTGCAGGTTCTTGAATTATGGCCTATGTTTCCGCAATGTGAGCACTTCCTGCCCATTTCCGACCAGACAAAGCTCAGCTTCTTGGACTATAACAACCCACAAAATACAAACTAACAGAGAAAGAGAGACAAAGAAAAAGAGCAGAAATAACTAATAGTTTGGTGGGATATATGATGATGGGTAAGGTGGGGCTTATGAAAATGGATGCGCGCCACGAGAAGATGATTGGATAGACATTGTTTATTGTTTGGATTTTTTTATTTTCTCCAACTTGGGTTATAAATTAAAGAAATGAAATGCAGGTGTATTTACAAATGTCTTGTTTAGGGTGTCAATAGGTATCTTTATTTCCTATATATGGAGAATATAGCTTTCTACTACATACGCATGTATATGGAGAATATAGCTCTCTACTACATACACACATATATATAGTGATTTATATAATATATAATGTGCACGTCGAAGGACATTTTGGTAACTAATCAATAACTAGTTGCTGGACAATTTGATAATTAATCATAGTACTACACTGTCACCACTTTATCTACCATCATCAAATTCATCAGCTTGCACAGTTTTTGGGATGTTGAATACTGTAGCTATATAAATAACTAGGGTTTTTGGTCATTTCATTACCTATACATAATTCATATTAATGAGTTTGAAGGGTGTGGTGTACTAGATGACTTAAAAGAAGGGGTTGAAGAATCTTTCAAAAAATTGTAAGTTTTTGAAAGTTGGCGTTGAACCAATGCCACTTTCATAGGAAGTTCACACCGGAAAAAGGAAAACTATGCCTTTGTTATATAGACTTTGATCAGGAGAGAATCCATGGGGAAAAAAAAAAAGCTTTCGTTTGAATTTTTCAACTTCTAGTTAATTATTTAACCAAAATTAATTTGTTGGGCATCTAATTCTTTGTTCTTTATCAGAATTCAATAACTATGTTAAAAAAAAAAATTTACCCAAAATGAGATATAAAAGAATGGGTGATTTTCTTTTCAAGCATATTTGATTAAATGATCATTAGTGGAAATACTTTAAAAAGTTTTTGCCTTCGATTAAATAATGGAGATAATGTATAAAAGAAACATAATATTAAATGATCATTAGTGGAAATACTTTAAAAAATTTTTGCCTTCGATTAAATAATGGAGATAATGCATAAAAGAAACACAATTAAATTGTTTGATATCTCATCTTTGATCGATTAACAAAACATAGAAAATACTTGTTTATGTTTGATATAAATAGATTATACTTTAAATATATAATACATTTTTTTAAATATAAAGGCACTTTTCTTTTTTTTTTTGCACACATATAATTCTCTCATTCAAATAAATCTATAAACTAGCTGTGATAGCCAATCAATCATCAATATATATTATTAGTTTTAGTTTCAAAGTTAGTTTTAAATCATTATTAATAATTATTTATCATTTATTAAATAATTATGTATAATATAGTAACTGTTATTATTTTATACTTCAATTAAAATTTTATCACATGTTATTATTTTATGTCATAAAAAATATCATATAAAAAAATTAAATAAGAAAAACTCCCATATAAAAAATTCTAAATAGAAAATTTGAAAAATCAATTGTCATAAAAAATTTGAAAAATCAATTGTAACCAAAAATTAGAAAATCCACAAAGTGAAATTCTAAAGAGAAAGTTAAAATTCTAAAATGTGTTTAAAATATCTACTGCTAACCCAAAACCTATTCAAATAATCAAGATAATAATCTTGGCAAAATTAGATTCAATTTCTCCTACAATATCCAACAAAGATCATACCATTTTCCTTCATTGCTGCAAAAGATATGACTATCACATGCACATTAATCTTTCTTAGAGATGTGCTATATGGTACTGCTTTCCATGAGAGTCTTACTTTCTTAGAGATGTGTTATACAGTACTTCTTTCTATGAAAGCCTTATACTGCACTGGGTCAATAAATATCTACACGTACTTTTTTCCCTTGGAAAATATCTTTTATTCACACTTAATATCTATTTTATTCTTAGAATTACAATTTCTTACTTTCATATAAGTATATGGTTTGTAATCATTTGTTAATTTTACTTTTATTATGAAATATTTAATATTATCTATTTGATTGATTGTCAAAAATTATTTCATTCAAATTTAATAAATTTTCTCTTCAAATTATTTCTCACAAGATTGAAAATATATAAATCAATAAACAACTTTTTGTTGTAACAACAACCATACATAATTTACAAGCTTTGAAATGATATGTACTAAATAAATAATTTAATACACCTTACATTAATTATATGTTATATTTAATAAAATTTAAGTAGTAAATTTTGTATTTTATTAGTTTAAGTAAATAAAAGAGCATGAGATTTTTTGTTTAATATCAAATTATTTTTATAATTTTATGTTCCAGTAACCTATTAGTAATAATATTATGGTTAATAATTTTATATTGCAGAGATTTGATTAGAGTTAATTTGTGTATTTATTGTTAATTATTAATATACTAAAAATATAACTTTGAGTTAGATATCCAAATCATTCTAAAAATTAATTTTATATTGATAACATAGAAAGTTTAACAATATAAAAATAATTTAGAAAGTTTAACAATATAAAAAAAAATTTTACATTGATAATAATCAGTATTTAGTTTTCTATATAATAAAAAATAAAAAACTAAAAAATAAAAAAAAACTCCAACAAAAGAAAAAAGTGAAACTATAAATTCTTATTTTTATCAAAAATTATATTATTATTAAAATATATTATACTAATTAATTATATTATAATTATTATTTTATTTACTTAATAATAATTTTTATAAAATAATAACAAATTATTATTATTATTATTATTATTATTATTATTATTATTATTATTATTATATCACAATGCATAAATTCGCAACTAGTATATATAATTATTTCGATTTCAATTTCAGTTTTAGATAAGTATTTTTGAGTTTTTCAAATAATTGTATTAAGTAGTAATATAATATGGTACGTGATAAATAAACTAATAATCAAGCATTTAGTTTTTTCAATTAATAAAAAAATATATAAAATTTAAAACAATATAGAAATTTTTTTTATATAAAATAATTTAGAAAGTTTAATAATATAGGTAGTATTTCACATTAGCTCTTTTTAAAACTTTAATAAAAATAAGTGTTCAATTTCCTATACAATAAAAAAAAATTAAAAGACCACAGAGATTTAAAAAAAGGTTAATAAAAAAAGAAATTATGACATTATTTTTTATAAAAAAATTATATTATTATAATTTATTATATTAATTTAATTATATTTTGTATTTACTTGAAAAAAATATTCAACAATAGTATTTTTATAAAATAATGATATATTATGAAATAATAATCAAATTTAATTGTTATTTGTATATTAATTTTTAATTTATTAATTAATAAAAATAAATATTAAAATAATTTAAAATTTATTATTATAATTATACTGTGTAATATGCATATTTATTATTAAATGGTTTTAAAAACTCATGTCCATAATAGAATTTAGACTTAAATTAAAAAAGAAAAAGGAAGAGAAGAGGATATTCTCATTTCCTGATTAGTAAACGTAAATAGCAAAGAATAATAAGGACATAGAGAGGAGTACAATTAAGATATTGATAAAGACTGAGATTTAACAATTATAATTTCTGCCATTTTCATTTTGATAAATCCCCCCCCCCCCCCCCCCCAACTAGATTTGTCTTGTCTTATTCTTATTAAGAATTACGTTATTATATAGGACCAAACCAACTTGTTAAACATTTTAAGGTAATCCAATGTATGAGGAGCTCAACTTGTGGAATTTATTACTCATCTTTGACTGAACCAGATGGTGTGTATCTCGTCTGAAATTATCATGGAGCCTTCCTTGTAGAAACACTATTAGAAATTTTCTTTAACTTTGTTTGAATATTAGACTAAAATAATAATTTTTGCTAGTGCTTATATATTTTTATTACAATTAGGAAGTTGAGTACTTTCTTAGCTACTTGATTTGACATTCCATGTGAGGTTTTCCTGGCCCTCAGAGGAAGTCCTCACCAACAAATTGTCATCTTTTGTTCTTTTCTTGCTTTTTTCCCCCTCCTTCGGCTAATCATTCTTATAAACATATTAAAGCTTGAAATATTTTATCTTTATTATCAATAACTAATTGCTTATTTGATTTATTTGTTAGCATTTGAGAAAAAGAAACTGTAACAAGTGAAATTTCAATTTTGACTTCAATCGCGGATAGTATACACATAGCAATTAATGAAATTCTGTGGGTCGACAGATACTTCTATAGGAGTTGCATGCACTCTCATGTTCCAAAAGCATGAAAGAGAGCAATAAGAAGCATGCCCAGAAACATTACCCACTTACTAATTTAAAAGGTTTTGAATCTACGATTGTGTTTCTGATGGAAAAAAAAATAAATATACGATTGTGCAGACATTATTCTTTCTATCACATTTGGTCCCAAAGGCAATTCCAAAGGCAACAACTTTAAAAGAAAAGAGTCGTTAAAAAGTTGTGCCAACTTCAGCAAAGGGCACCGAAATTGGTTGTGTTTCATTTGCTCCCAAATCAACTTTAACACTAAGTACAAGAGCCAATTTGTACTAGCCAATATTTATCATATCCACAATTTAGTGCAAGTCCCAGTAAGTGCTTTTTAAATTGGTTGTGCTAGAAGAGCATTTGCTTGACCCTGCCAAATTCTGTTGTATCTTCATTACATATACGCCATCATTCACAAACACCCCCCCTTTTTCCTGAAGCAGAAGTGTGTGAGTACCTTCCAATCTTAACAACTTGTCCACGTTTGGCGCGCGAATGCAGATGGTGTAGAAACAGTTCTGGACATCACTGAAACCTAATCATGGGGCTCCCAGTCTCCATGTTATGTAATCACCTTTCATAAAAGAAACCCACAGAAACTGACTAACATAAAATTAATTTAGTTTAGTCCTCCACTATTATTGGTGAAAAGTTTAAAATTCCGAGGGAACAAAGTGTCTTCTGATATAACAATTCAAGGATTAAAAAAATAAATCAAACCTCTATAGAAATACAATACATTAAAACCAAAGCTAAACAACCTAACAAACACTGTTAATAGTACTGTTGCCCAACCTTCTTGAACTTAATTAGGCAAAAAAACAGACTCATTAGAATTGATCCAAATAGCACTTGTAAAAATACTGACAACTGAAAATAATCCCTTGCCTAGCATGGAAAGACAAGAAAATACATCCGAGTCTGAATATGCAAGAAGTAATGAATGGGCAACGCTACCTCATAGGTCATATTCAAATAAAGGACCTCAACCACAAATCACAGGTGTGCCTCCAAATCCTTACTATCATTCTCTTTTATTAATATTTAATGAAGCTAAAACCTAGTGTACCACAAAGTTGCTGAATGTCCAATGTACAGGCACTTTGCATCTTTATTTTAAAAACAATTCACTCATCTTGCCTCAAAGACAAGGGTAATAATAATCATCGATAATTATTCAAATTAAATTATGTTTAATTGCAGGTGTTGTGGGGGAGGTGGTGCAGATCTTGCTAGTGTAAGTAGGTGAAAGAATACCAAATCTTAATAGAGCTCATGAATTCCATGTAATAAAAATATACTCATTTTCACAAAGATGAGTAATCATTGGTCTCTTGCTTCTTAAGAAAGGAAAGGGAAATTTTTTACTAGATCCAAACATTTAAAAAGGATAAAAGACTAAAGGGATAAAGCGAGTTCTCACCAATAGAGGAAATGCTAATGGAACTTGTACTCCTGTTAAAAGCAGAACAAATGTCATATATATATCACACAATAACAAGGTACTTTGTATATGGATATTATCCCGTTTCATAACAATGATTGAATTCAAGTGGCTTGTTTTGAAAGTGAAATGGCTTGTGAGCAACTATGTGGTACCAAATTGGAATTCAATTTCAATTGATCAAACAAATGGAGTAAAAGAATGGCCCTAAATAATAAAAGTTAATTAATTGTAAAGTAGTTTTAGGAGGCTATTTAGTATAGTTGATAAACGTAACTAATAGAGAATTCTTATCTAATAATTAAGAAATATTATTTGATAAATCATATAAAACAACAGTTGATAGTAGATATAACTCTAATCAGTTGCAGTGTTTATCAGCTTATATTTGGAGTTTTTTTCCAAACTTTTACGATAATAACAAAACGAAGGTTAAAATTATTCTTACTTGATTATTATTTTTAAAGTTTTATTATTCAACTGTCAACTAAAAATTATAATATTTTAATTATTTATATAAAAATTAATTTATTTTGAATTATTATATATAAATTATAAAAAAAAATTATACATAGGATGTTTTAGTTACTAAAAATACATTGACATATAAATTGATTAACATTATTAAGATTTCATAAATACAAAATTAATAACTATAACATTCTAAGTTTTGAAATTATACTTTACGAATATATGTGAAAAATTATTCTATTATATTATAATTTATTTAATTTAATATATAAAATATTAACAATATATCCTTATTAATCATTTTGTGAATTAATAGCACCAACTAAATATAATTCACCAAACACTAAATATCAAATTGCTATCAACTATTAGATACATTCATTTATTATCCCAAACAGACCCTTAATCATTTCAAATACAATATTAATCATTTTGTGAATTAATAGCACCAGCTTAATATAATTCACCAAACACTAAATATCAAATTGCTATCAACTATTAGCTACATTCATTTATTATCCCAAACAGACCCTTAATCATTCCAAATACAATAGGATATGGATATTTGTGTGTGCGCGACAATTGATTCATCCACTTAAGCAACTAAAATAAAAGTGACAAGCTGGTCAACATGTAAGACTGTCCACTCTACCGTCTACAACTCATAATATTTGCTCCTCCAAACTAGAAGAAGGTGAATTAACAAAGCAAAATCATATTCTCTTGCTTGCTGTAAAATATTTTGCAGTTGCAGAGTTTGATGGTTTAGGGTAAAGGTGACATCAGCAATCATACGAAATTGTGCTGATAGGGACTTAAGCAACAATGAGGCCACAAGAACTTTGGTAGGTATTGAGGTGATTTGACAGAAGAAAATATCTTGCAAACCTGCCTAAATTCAACTTTTCATGTAAAACTCGTAAATCCTAGTAAGGTTTGACCACGTTATATAAACCATTCATAGTAATATAAGATGATTAATCCGGAAAAATCAATCAAGCTTCTTCAATTTACATGCATCTAAGTCAAAAATTTATTCTCATAACAAATACAAGTACTCTTATTCAAATACTCCATGGTGTGAAAGAATGTTACCTAAACACGTTTCCTTTAGCCACACACAAATTCTTCTCCCCATTTCACACAAATATTCCAGATTTGCAGATTCTCCATGGCACAAAATTTAACAGACACAATAATCTGTTTCTGTTTCTTAATGTTTGACTTCTCTTCAGTAAAATCTAGCTTACACAAACAATAAAGTCTACACCAGCTTGAGAGCACAATAGCTGATCTGAAAATAAAGAGTACTGAAACCATTCTAATGATTATGACAAAACCAGAACAGGGCTAAAAGTAAAACATGTCATAAATTCCGGGAACTTGAATTCCATGTGTTTCTTCAATCAGTTTTACCATTTGCAGGACCAAAATCTTAAAAAGAGAGATGAAGTCAGGAACAGGAAATTCTTTTCAAAGGAAGGAAGAGAGGCAGAAACTCACCAGATGTCTTCAAGAACCACCCCAATATCTGAACTTGCAAATTCCACAGCGATTTTCTGCAAAAGAATCACGAAGAGACTGCACCATGGAACATACAACAGGAACCTTACGCAATTCTTGATCCTGCTCCTGTAAAATACATAAACAATTGTTAGTGAATATCAAGATGTAAATGTATAATGTGTGCAAGTTGCTATACATGTGCAAGAAAGAGAAACATATAATACCAATTGAACAAGACGTTCTTCAAATCCCACAGAATTATCATCAAGAGGCATGAATATCTTTCTATAAACCATTCTTAGATTCCTAATCTAGATCCTCGCCCAAAAATATATGCAGGTCATTCAAACATGTCATGGGGGAAAAATGTATGATAACTATAACCAAAGATAAAGAAAGCATAAAAAGACTGGACCAAAAAAAAAAGGAAAAAAGAAAAGAGAGCATAAAAACAAGAGTGGGAAAGAATATGGTTGATCAAGATACAGAAATTCACCAATGTCTACAATAATGTTGGATAAATATAAAAAGATGTAGAGAAGCAGCAGCTATATCCACTAAAAGAAAAAGGCAAGCATCAAATTTTATCAGACATCCCTTATTACTCTAGTTTACAGGTGTCAGTGCATGTCCGGTGATACACATTTGCAAGCTCCAATTCAGACATCAACTTGTACAAAAGAACATAAAGAATAAACGGGACGTCAACCTTACAACCAATACAAGCTACGTCCTAATAGCAACTAGAGGCTACTCACTATATGATATTAGACTTTATACTGCAGAAAATCATCTGCATCACCTATTCTGTAAAATGAGCCTACATTAATAATCTAATTAATTATTGAGACAACAAATTTTTAGTTTACAAGAAGCCAAACCATGTATGCCTTCAAATATATATTTTTCAAAATTTTAATGCGACAGCAAAATGGCTTTTATTCCTAACATTATGACTTAGTAGGACTTTGTTAACTTATCTCACAGATGTCTAATGGTTTTTTAGAAGTCATGTTATTCACTCTACCCACTGCTTCTAGCAGGCTCCAATGTGTGAACAGTAGAGACACAGCAACGATATGGTGTCAAAACTATGACAGTAATACTTCATGTTGCAATGAGTCCTGAATATAGGAAATGTTAAGAAAGAATTTGTGCCGAGTCCAGATTGATTTTCAAACGAGGACTTTTATAAACTTCTCCTTTGTTTGTATCAAGATGCTTGAGCATATATTTTGTCCCATCAAAAGGAGGCTCAACTGTGCACATATGAATTTTGCACTTGCTCCAACCAATACTGTGAAAGCTTTAGTGTACTATATAACTAGTGGAATATCAAATGTGACCCTAATTCAAAATCCATCTCTGCCAACGAAACTGTGCGGCACCAAAAGGCTGTGATATGCAACTCCATACAGCATGGCTAAGAATAGACAACAATTGGTGAACCATGTATCAAAATTTCCTAAAAAACATCTTTTTCAAGCTTCAAATTTTGTTCGAAAAAAGTTAGAATATTGTGCTGTATTACTATCAGAATGAGAGCAAATACAGACCTCAGAGGTTGTGAATCCATGTCGCCGAAGACCCTCAAAGTTCAGACCTTGAAGCTGAGCTCTTTCTCCAGTCACCATTGCATACCTGGGTACATCTTGTGAAACCTTCAGCCACAACAAACAGAACTATTCTGATGGAAACATTTTCTTATTTTTTTATTTGCTTTAATATACTCACATCAAATACATTCAGCAAAACACAGTTCTGCAACATGGCTTTTCTTTTTGTGGCATCTTTTGCACTTTTAACTAAATAGTATGTGTCACAATCAGTGTGCAGACATGCCCAATGCCATATGTCCATGTCACAAACCACCATGTGAAGTTGTTTGATATATGAGCTTAGATTACAGAATGACAACTCAAAACCAGAAAATAGGAATAGATCATACCACAGATCCACCACCGACAAATGAAAGAGAACCAATATGGCAAAATTGATGAACGACAATAGCACCAGCAGTGTGAGTATAATCCTAGAGTTGCAGCACCAATCAAAGATCTAATTAGACACTGTAGATGAAATATTACTATGTGGAAAGATGCTATCAATCCTAACTATCAGATGATAAGCTAAGGACTTACTTTCACAATAACATGGCTAGCTAGAAGAGTATTATTAGCAAAAATGTTATTGTTGCCGATGTTGCAGTCATGGGCAATATGACAAGACCCCATGATAAGATTGTTGCTTCCAATAACCTGCATATATTATGGCCCTCAGAGTATAAAAATTATGTAAACTTCACAAAGAATGATTGCAGCATAAAGAATACAAGTGCAGCACGTGCATACAGTTCTATGGCTTGACTTTGAAGATCGGTGAATTGAAGCGCACTCTCTGATTTCATTATTGTCCCCAATGTAAAGAAAACATTCATCCCCTGGCTAAATGCATAGATTTAAATGGAAAAGGAGGCTATTTAGTTTAGAACACATAGAATACACCCTTACATATGCTTAAAATTCCAAATCATTGCAAGAAGAGGATACACATGAATGAGTGCGTGCATGACAATGCAAGAGACAGAATGTGACTATGATAATGACTTGACTATGCAATGTGGCCAACTGCAAAGCCTACATCAATTCAAGCAAAACAAGCAGGGCTAAGAGTACAAGTGTGGACGCTGAAATATCCAGAACAAACAACATTTGTCAAAGTTGTATGAGGTCATTTTGCTATTCTACTAACCAAAAGAACTGAACAGTGAATCATTTGGGCAGGAAACACAAGATATAGGCTAAGGAACAAATTGTCCTGCAAATGCTATTTCTCATGTGTAAAGAACTTGCAGATCATTTTATAAGAAATCACACACATAGATAACAAAATGCAGAGTGTAAAGTTGTGAATACTGAATAGAGAGCTAACATATGAACAAATTAAATGAGTTAATACGTAAAGATCGCAACTTTACGAAAACAAAGAAACGAAGAGACCTTGTATTTCAAATCTTGACACTAACACCGACCACAGCTTGATGACCAATCGCATTATTATGTCCAATGACCGTACGCCCAGGAAGATCATCACTAACCACAGCACCACTGCGTGACGCATAATAATCTTGAATTTCTTAAAAAGAAATATTACTCAGAAGTAAGTTTAAAGTGAATAATTTAATTTATTACGTCTTCAAAATACAGCGGTCGCCTAGGAGTGTGTTTCCGAAAACATGGCTACCAGGATACAATTGACATCGATTCCCAATCTTGGCAGATGATCCGACGGTGCAGAAGGGGCCGATGGAAATACCCTGTAAAAAAATTTTTTTTTAAAAAAAAAGGAGCGTTTACATCCACTAGCTTGCAGTTAACCAGCTCAATATTATGAATAAGAAGCAGGGAGAGGGAGGAAAGAACCAGGCCAATAACGGCATTCGGGTGAACAACAGCGGAGGGATGAATGACGGTTGGCTTATTTTCCACGGACGATGAAGATGAAGATGAAGATTCTTCCGGTGGTGATTTGCCATAGTCGTTTGAAGCATCTGCGGCACGTTTCACATAACAACCAAATCATTCTTCTTCTGCTTATTATTGTTAGTATTTGTAGAAAAGAAAAGCAAAGAGATATACAATACATGAGAGTGAAGGAGAAAATCGGTGCAGAGAAAGAGAGGAGATTGGTTTCCGTACTTTGAGGTTGAGGAGGGAATTCATTGTAGCTGGCGGACTTTGCAAGTCAAAATCATTCTCCACACACACCAATATTTCAAAACATACTATGCCCAAAAAAAAAAAAAAAAAAAAAAAGAAACAGTTAACACTTACAAATGCGAAATTTTAAGTGGATTTTCAATTTTTATTTATTGTCTTGTAATTAGATTGTCTACATAAAGAGAAAAATATATATATCTGAATTTTTTCTATAAAATTTGTTGATATATATATAGAAGTTCAAGTGGAGTTCAAACTCAAAATTTTATATTATTTGTAGAAAATAACTTCAAAAATAATCAAGTAAAGTTGATTTTTAATAATAATCTCAAATTTCAGTTAAGTATTCCCTAAGAAAAAAAAAATTATTAGTTGAGTAGTAAAGATTAATTTGACAAGAAGAGAGCTGAAAGAGACCATCTTCCAAGAGAGTCAGAGGATCAAGATGCTTGTTTGGAAGCTTCAGCAGTTGAAGGATAATAATGAATTAATTCAATCTTGAATCCGGAGGAAATAACGCAATAAATGATGAACAAATCTTCACTTCCGTCTTTTTTCAACTAATACGTATATTTACATGCATCCATACATAGTCTGTCATCACAAGCTAACAAAGTATTGATTCACTACTTAAGAACTGTCTTGCATCATGCTAATGCTCCTAACAAAAAACTTCTCTCTCCTTCTGCCTCCTCATCTGGTCTGCAGTTGATGTTCTTCTTCTGCAGCCTGCTTCCATTACTCCTGCTTTCCGCATGACATCCAGAATTCATCACTACGCCGTCTTCCAATATCCGAAGCACCTTTACGAAACGAAGTATACATCAGTTAACTACCAAGTAATATTCTATGCAAACAAAAGTGATAAACAAGGACTGAACACAAGTCCAAAATGTCAGATGGATCGCTTAGCTCGGTATCCATATATGTGAACATAGATTACTAATCTGCATGGATGAGATTGTAGTTTTTGAAACATTGTCTACGAACTAAGACTGAAAAGATTTTGGGTTTAAATAAATAACGGGTTCTTGTATCATAAGTACGGCAAATAGCTTAACAATAGGAATAATCACAAGAAAATCAATTTCTAAGGTAAACATTTTGTAACACTTGAATGCTTGTTCAAGAGATCAAATCCTTAGTGGTTCCTACCATCAAACGACAATCTTATCTCAAGTGTTGTGAGAAGTGACAGATACTGCTAGAACTCTATTCTGTTACAGGTGCAATACTGACATACCAGTAGAAGTTTCTTTCCTAAAGGGAGAGATTGAAATGTTTATGAATCAAATCTGCCTATGCCATACAGAGAATAGAAATATGTAGAAGATGCAAATGTTATACTGGGATGAAGTGACATGGGAGATCTTATACAAAAAGAACTGTATCTGATGCTTCAGTGCCTTATGTTTTGATATGGAAGTACTTGTTTCTCAGAAACTTGTGAAATTAGAGCAATTTTCAGACCTGAGACATCCGGGGCCTTAAATGAGGATCTCGACAGATGCACAACGAGGCACATTGAATCATTTTGTGCACTTCATGTTCTGAATAGCAATTCATTAAGCGTGGGTCAGCCAGTTCTTCAATGGCATGCTTTTCCAAGAGTGGACGTGCCTGCGCAGGATCTCACCAGATAAGCAATGACTAGAATACAAGATAAGAAAGCAATTATACTCTGCCACTTAACAACTAGAATTCAATAATTATTGTTTGTCATAAATTTTCGCCATCATATCGTACTTCAACATATTTAAAGACAGTAGTTCTTGAGGCTATACCCATTCTGTCAGGCATTGCTGCCCTTTAGGTCGTTTTATATCGATAGCTTTCCGTCCTGTAATTAGCTCCACCAATACAACCCCAAAAGAATAGACATCAGCTTTTTCAGTGATTTGCCCACTTTGAGCATATTCTGGAGCCAAATACCTACATTAAAGCAGGATATGTGACAATTTATCGTTATCTACAAATAAAAAAAATGGAGAGCTTACCCAAATGTTCCAATTATTCTTGTCTCAACTCCCATGTCTCCTTGTAGCTGCCACCCTGCCAGTCCAAAATCTCCAACCTGAGATTCAATGAGGAAATCAGTTCAAACATGTCCCTTCCAATAAAATCACAAGAATTTCATGTACCTAGAGCCTGAAACAGATGAAAATAAGTGTACTTGTAATTATGTCAAATCGAGACATCTATAAAGGTGATACGGTTATAGAGAAAAATGTTGGGACGGAACTAGGTACAGGATGAGGGCCAGGGTCCAACAATAAAAATTATCAATTTCTTTCATAAATTTTGTATAAAATTTTTCAAAATTATATATTTGGCCTCTGTACTTTTTAAAACTATCAATATTCACCACAAATTCTATATAAAATTTTCAAAACCATCTATTTAATCCCTTTAAAATTTTAAAATTTATGTACTCTCTCTACAAATTTTGCATAAAATTTTTAAAATTATATATTTAGGTCTTTAAAATTTATATATTTTCTCCATAAATTTTATATAAAATTATTAAAATTATATATTTGGCTGGCTCATCAATGTTGATCTCTAGTTTCGCCCCTGGAGATATAGCAAGTGCATGACATACCAGTGGTTCAAAATCATGGGTGATGAGGATATTATTAGGCCTCATATCTCGATGAACAATACAGCCCACTCTACACTCTTCATGAAGGTATCTCAACCCTCTAGCTGCTCCAACAGCAATTTTCTGTCGCGCAGACCATTTCAATGGATCTTGATCATGTCCTGAAAATTTCAAACACTGCAGCTGACTCCTTTGGCCATAGAAAAGAAAACCCATCTCTTTTGTAAAGATTTTTATTAGCATATACAAGTAAGGAAAAACATACAGAGACTATAGAGAGAGAGAATTTACCGAAAAGATGTGAATCTAAGGACCCATTGCAAATATATTCATAAACCAGCAATCGTCTTCCACCCTCCACGCAAAATCCGACCAACATCACAACATTCCTATGCTGTGCACAACTCAAAACCTCAACTTCTGAGCAAAACTCCAGATCACCTTGAGAACTAGCCAATTTATGTTGCTTGACAGCAACCACCCGACCATCCAATAACACACCTCGGTGAACAGACCCAAATCCACCTTCAGCTAAGAAATTTTCTTGTGAAAATCCATCTGTAGCAAATTCTAGTTCAGCATATGTAAACCACTTAGGAGGATTTCCAAATACAGGAGCCTTGTGTCGACATATTGAGCATAATGGAGGAGGACCAGGAGGCACATGTGTAGACAAAGATATTGCTTCTCTCACACTTTTGCTTAAGTTCAGATCAATTCTATAGTTCAGCACTTCAATATCAGGTTCTCGGTCTAATTTGGATAAATTCTCCAACAAGCTTTTGCATGTGAATGATAGAGCTGTATTCTTGGATTGTTGGAATTCATCCACCATAGATTTTGCAATTTCACCACTGGAACTAAGATTATCATCCATCCATGACTGAAAATATGATTTTGCAGAAAGAGTAGCCTGCTTCCCACTGTCTATATCAGACTCAGATTCATACAGACTTTCACTTTCTTTAGTATACAACAAATGCTCTTTTTTCTTGTTCCCATAAATCCCAGTGAGCAAAAATGGCGAAGTCCCTTGATCTGAGCTTGATATTGATGACGTCCCAACATCTGTTGCAGTCAGCGGCGATTCATGTTCAGGACTACTTGCAGGAGTTACATACGGCCCCCTTAATATATCTATCTCGTGATGCTTGCTCTCAAAGTCCTTTGAAGATGCTTCTATATCAAATGGCAATGGCCAAGACACTTTCGGTTGCATTGTTGGTGATCCAACCAAATTCAAACGAAGTATCTTTGGTTCAGACCGTTTCATAACCACAACATTACATTTCAACTCTTCCATGCAGTATTTCTTCTCATGCTTCAGGTGTCTGTCAAGAAACAGGAATAGCAAATTTAATTGACAAAAAATAAAAATATGAGGATGGAAGTTTGTTCTACGATGCATTTGAATATGCAAAGCTTAAACTTAAATCAACCACCATATAATTACAAATTTTCAGAGTCCTACAACGCTAATGCAGCGTCCATCATATGCCATTTAAGAACAAGGTTTGCACGATTTTGTGACCTGTCCAATATAACCCAGTTTGATTGAGCTCTCTTGGCTTCATCAGCTACAACTCCACATGATGAATCAGAAAGAACTTTTATCCTGATTTTTACCTGTGCAAAATAATCAAAACCCATAAAAAACGCAACTCAAGTAGAGAAGAAAGAAAGATCTAAACCGTTCAAAAGAAATTTAAGGCCCGGACCTTCTCAGGGTCATAAATATCACGGATTTGACGCAACATTTCACAGCACAAATCCGAGATATCACCTCTCTGATCTAACTTGGTTCCTGACAGTAACTTCCAGTAAACACTAGCGCAGTCACTGGTGAATCTTGAGAAACCCCATACTGTTTTATCTGAAAAAAAATTTCATTAGTTCAGTTATCTCTATCCTTCGTCAATATCCTTGAAGTTAATATAACTGAACAGGACAAAGGTGACAGAATAAACACTAGACCTTAAACGCAATGTTTCAATTGTTGTGATGAGATTTGTCTAGTTAATTAATAGCAGTAATTATCTGCATAACGCATTTATGACGTATTCTGCACATTGCCTATTTGCTAAAAGTCTTTATAATTGCTTGAGATGTCACATGCCACCACTTATACCTTTAAATTGAAAGAAAGAACTCACACTAAATTGAATTTTTTTGCCGTGTTACAACACTTAATAATCAGCAATTCTCCATAACTCCTTCATGCACTGACTGTATTTAGGGGACTAAAGGATCATCAAATCGAGCTCATAAAAGAACTGACTGTATCTGAATAGCAACTGTTGTTTCTGCTACCTTCTCATGTTAAAGAAGGAATTCTTGCAAGAAATTCTGGGACTACTCAGTGAAAATTTAGTACGAACAAAATTTTGTCTAAGAGCCAACCAAGTTCTTGCTAGGAAAAAAGCCTTTAGGCCCTAACCTCAGAAGTTCTCACTAGATTCGGATCAAGATACCCCACATCTCTCGCGAAGACATTTTTTAAAGAACAAGAAGAACATCCTATCGCAGTTCCATGAAGCATTATACAGGAAGAACAATTAAAACCGGAAAACCGGACAATTCACATCAAATTAACCTGACAAACGAAGTAATTGACAATTAACTTTATATAATCGGTAATACTAACGGATAAACTCAACATACTGAAATAATTGGAAAAAGACTGAATGAAGAAGAAGAGGAAAGAGGGAAAAAAAAAACACCAAGGAGGATTACTTGAGGTGTGAGCAGGGATGACCACAAGTAGCTTAATGCAATCCCCTGGTTGAACAACATGAGTTAAAGCCCAGACCAGAGCTCTTCTTGGTATCTCTTTCGATGCCTTCACAGCAACCACCACCACTTTCCCTACCACCTCATCCAAACAACCCTTACCATTCATGTCACCACCCAAAAAAAATCAAAACTTTAACCCCCTTCCACTTTCTTCAAGACTTCAACACACCACATAAGAAAAACCCAGATCAAATTTTATCATAAAACAAAATCTTGACTGTTGGGGCATGAAAAAGGATTGCATTATCAAATGGCTGCACGGAAACCAAGATGCACGATAAAAAGCTACAAGTACTAAAAGTAGCAGAGGTCTTGCACTTCAAGACACTTTCCGCACTGGGCAGTTTTCATTTTCATGTAATAAAAACACTGTAGAAGACTTTGGATCAATCAAAGCAAAGATGAGTTTTTTTTAAAAAGGGCAAGTTCCTTTCATGGAAACTGAAGCTGCTTTTTTCATGTTCATGTGGAAAGCGTGAGGTTAGAGAGGAACAGAAGTTGGTTGCTGTCTCTGCGTGTGAAAGTGAAGCCTAAGTTGGTACAAGTTTCTCCTTCTTCGGCTAATAGATAATTGCGAGATACAAAGCGCCAATGCAGAAAAGAAAACAGACTAAACGACAATACAAATTAAATCCATTTAATTAAAAACAAATAATTAGATGATTTTTTTTTTTTTTGAAAATAGAATTAGATGAATTATTGGAGCTTCAATTTTTAGAAACTTTATTAGGAGCTTCTGATTTGGACTTCTTAGGCAAGGAGGGGAAAAATATACTTGGCTTCCTATTTGAGGAATAAATTAAGGGGTTAGGTGCTATGGAGGGAAGGAAGATTGGCTAAAAGTTGACATTGTTTAGCATTATTTATCTTTATACTATTCTATCATAATTATCTTCCGGTAGAGTAAGTGGCGAAATTATAATTTAAAATTAAAAATGATAAAAGATAATGCACTTATGTGCCAAAAATAAAATTACAAATTATAGATTTAAAACAAATAAAAAAGAAATTTGTTTATTAAAAGATTAAAATCTGAAAATGGAGTCAAATTGCTAAAAGAGAAAAAAAAAAAAAAGAAAACTAATGATTTTGATCCGTTATTTTATTTTCTTTCCTTTTTTTAGCATTTAACAATTTAACTTATTTTATAAGAGTCTACTTGTTTTGTTCCTGAAGAAATCTTTTTTTTATTTAATTATTATCTAATAACTTTTGACTTTTATTCACAAATATACAAGTTTTAAGCGGATGATAAAATGTAATATAACTTAATAATAAGATGGGCAAATGCTCAAAAATAAAAACGATAATAAAAACTACTCACATTTAATAATTAAATTTATAATTAGTTTTTTTTAAAAAAAAAGGGGCAATTACCTGTAGTCTCTTGTATGTGGCATCGCCACTGCAGAGAATCTCTTCACTGTATGATTAGTTGTTAATAGTGCTAGTTGTTAATTTGCGACTGATCACGCTTAGATTTTTTTATTATAATTTTAATATAAATTTATATTACATTAAAATTTATATACTAATTAATTAATAATATATTTTTAAATTTTTCTCTTTTTATTTAAATATATATTTTTAATATGTATTTGATTTTATATTAAAATTATTTTTTATTTGAAATTATTGTTCAATTATATTAAATTTTAAAATATTATATAATAATTTAAAAATAATAACCTAAAATAATTAATTATCATATGAAAAATTTGTTCAACATAATTTTTAATATTAAAATTATATATATATATAAAATCATGATTTTCTTTTTCTTTAAAAGTGAAACCAAAATCGGTAGATATGTATCCAATTTTTGTTTATGTTGTAAATCTTTTTTAATTTATTTTCAATTCAATTTTTAACTCAAAAATTTTCAATTCTAAATCCGACTTCATAACTACAAAGTGAAAAGCATGTAGCTAACCATGGAAGATGCATAATGTAGTGATAAGTTTTTTTTTATCCTCTAATTTGATATATAAATGGTGTACGGTATAGAGAGATTTTTAATATTTATAGTAAATTAATTCATTCCTCAATTGAGATTATGTTTTCTCGAAGTGATCTCGAGGATGAATTTTCATACTAATTTGGTAATTTAAAAATATTTATTATTTATGATTAATGACACCAACTTCGAAAAACTAAAGTTAACAAACTTTAATAATTATTAATATTTTTTAAATTAACCAATCAACTAATTAATTTTTTATTCAATTTAATAGATTAATTTTTAAATATATATAAATAATACTTTAAAATATTTAAAATTATAAAAAGTATAATATGATTAAGTAATGAAAAATATTTTAATATTTAATCTTTGAGCAAATTAATATCATTTTAAAAAATTTAATTTATTTAGAAAATAACATAGTTTTAAGTTGAAATATAATTTTCAATTTTGATTAATATTTTTTATTTTAATAGGATTTTTGTTAATCAATTTTTAATATTAAATTGAATCAAAGTATTGATTAATTTTTTATTTTATTGGTCTAATTTTAAAAATATTAATAACTAGTTAAATTAACCATTAAAATTAAGGTATAAAGAGAAAACTCACTGATATTAGATAGATACACTTAATCAATAGATGAAATATAGCTATACTAATTGAGGGTATAAGCATGTTGTATCCCACCATAGTGAATTAGTTGGCTAAAAATTAGAATTAGTATTTTGAAATAGTTTAGATTTACATGTATTCTAGACTAATTAATTTAAATAACCAACTGCACTGTAATTAAGATAGTGAATATTGAATATAAATTATTTTTTTTTCTATTTTTGTTTTTTCTCTATTGTATCTTCCTTTTTCTTCCTCTACCTCTTTCTTATTTCTCCTGTTTCTCTCTCTTTCCTTTCTTTATTTTTTTCTTTTTCTCTATTTTCTTTATCTTTTCTACAATTTCTCATCTCTCGAATATTATTAAAGCTTTCAAGACACAACATAATATCTTTTATATTTGAAAAAATATAATAATAATTTTATATATTTATGAACAATTATTTTATTTGTCATTACATTATTAAATAAATATATAAATAAGTGTTATATACTCAACAAATATAAATTTTTGCTAAAAAGAGTTTTAGCCCTACTACATCGAACAAAAATTTAATATTATCTTAAAAAAAATGTTAATTAGTGTATGATAATATATATATATATATATATAGATAAATAATTGTTCTTGTAAGTTGTACAAGATTCACCTCTCATCCTGTCTGGCACAACGTAGGCATGCAACTTGATTAGAGCACCTATAGACAACAGCTTTAATTTCTGTGTCCTCTTTTTCCCTGGCACCGGGCACAGTACGTCATTTTATACAGTAGGTTGTGTCAAATTGGCGGTGCAAACGAACCGTACAAACCTCCAATCCGACAGGCAATTTGTCAAAATTCAGAGTAGGGAATTCTTTGTTTCTCTAAAGAAACAGTAAATTCATAAACATAACTGACAGTTTAAGCAACAAAATATAAAATTAAATATGAACTAAATTTGCTGATATTAAAGCAAAACATCAAGTGAAAAACGAAAATTAGATTATGAGTATTTTGCACATATTAGTTTGTGATTCAACATGTTTGATGAGATAAATTAATAGAATGCATGACAGTTAATTTTGACAAATCAATTATTCTTAGAAAAAAACTAAAAAATAAAATATATATATTTTTAATAGATGTAACAAGAGACATCATGATTTTAACTTGAAATTGACTATTAACACAATAGTGTAGATAATTGTTTTAAATTACCTTTTAAATTCTATTATAATTTATCAACCATATGTGTAATGAGGAAAATTATATTGAAGTAGCTAAAGTTTGCACTAGCGCGTATATATATATATATATATATATATATATATATATATATATATATAAACACTTTAATTAATGATTTTTTTAAAAAATACAGTATTAATTTTTATAGTAGAAAAAAAATATTGTTTAAATATTTAAAATTAAAAATTAAAAATATTATTTTATTTAATAATAATCAAATTATGAGTAATTTGATTTGAATTTAAAAAACAATTTACATTTATTTTCATATATTGACCCAATAATTAATTCAGATTTCTATTGTAATTTAAAATGAAACAACCTAAATCTATTTAAAAATTATGAGACTTGAAACAATTCAAATTCAAACTAATACGATTTAACTTATCCAATCCGATATATTTACCACTTCTAAGTTGAAATTATATTTCTTATCAAATTAAATTTCATAGATTATTTTATATTTTACAATAATATTTTAGGAGTGTTTTTTAAGGCCCTTTCACTTTTTACTTTTGTAGAATATATTTGGATAATATAACAGTGCATTTAAAAATATAAATTGATAGTTGATATGTTTTATAATAACTTTAATTCAAAAAATCATGCTTTGTATTACTTTTCATCAATAAATTATATTTTATTAACAAAAAAATAAATATATAATTGACTTTTTATATTAATTTCAATGTGGAGTTTTTTTTAAACAATACCAATGTGAAGTTGATTTTAATATTATTTTTATTCAACAATATTAATTATTTAAATTTTATTATTATCATTATATCTAATATATTATTTAATTTTTAATAAAATTATTATTATATTCATGATTAATATTTGACTTATATATTGTAAAAAAATACATGATAAATTTTAGAAATATTTAATAGAAGATTATACATTATTTATTTTTCAAATTATTTTTTATTTAAATTTTATATTTATATTAATAATTATATTTACAAGCAATAATCAGTAACTATAATTTTACGAAATACTTAATATCCGTTAACAATAAGTAACAACAATCAAAGACCACTAATACGTAAACCAAATAACTCATTGTACATTAACTTTATATAAGAGATGAAAAAAAACGATAATGAGTGATAAATAATTTTTTAAATGTACAAAATCATAATATTTTCTTTGTTTATAATAATATATTGTGATTTGGATAATATGTTTTAGTATTTAGTGAGGGATTTTATATTAGTAAATTTTGAACTATAATATCTATTTATGGAGAATATTATTCCTATCACTAGGTTAATATACCAATAGAGTTTCATAATTTCAAATGTTAGATAAGAGGGATTTTGTTAATAAAAATCAACAAATCAAAATGATTTTTAATAATCATATCATTAATAAATTATATTAAATAGAAATTTAATAAAAAAATTTAAAAATAGAATTGCAACATGGAAAAGTCGAACTAGCGTGTAAAAAAAATTAAAAAAAATTGAAACCTCTATATTAGTTTCTCCACTTTTTGAATCGTTTGGAAATGTTTTAGCTAGTTCAACTAATATCTATTTACCATCTTTATAGAGGCCTTCCCTATCTCCATGGAACATGTCCAAATTATTATCAATCCGTAAATTAGACTCTACAATATGTATCAATAGTATTTTTATGAAAAAATAATAAAATCATTTTAAAGTTTGTTGTTAAATTAGAAATAATTGAGAAAAATAAAATATTGTTTATTTTCGAAAAATTTAAAGAATACAATATCTTCATTACTTTCATTTATTTTCTCTTATTTTACTAAAGATGTTATATTAAATGAATAATAATTTTAAAAATATGAATAATTTATTTCAATTTATAAAATCATCAATTTTTTTATATTTCCCATTATGATTAAAAAATTGTAAATTTTTTGTTATTTTAATAAATATTTAAAAATAAAACATATAATATATCAATATACTATAGAATTAATAATAAAAAAAAACTTTGACATTTTTAGAGAATGATTCTATAAATATTATTTTTTAATAAAAAATTGCTTTTCTTTCCCTACCTTTTTTTCTTTTTCTTTTTAAGTGTATAATTTATAGACACCAAAGTTTTTTGTTGTATTATGTGTTAAAAATTTTTATGTGGGTTAATATTAATTATCGATTTATTTTAATTTTTTATAAAACGGACTGAATAATATAATTTATTAATTAGTGGATAAACTCAATTAAATTGTGATCAAATGTGTTATAAGCACATTTAGTAGACTGATATGAAAGACAGTCATATATAGGTCTAATTTAACATGAACTTATGATAAGTGAGCCTATTAAATTCATTATAAATAGATTAAGTATTATCTCCTACCTTTGAATCCTAATCCTAATTGTCACCCCTTACACCTATGAATAGTCGTTTTGAGAAAAGTTCAATGAGAGAAATACTTAGCTATTGATTTTCATTTTTCTGAACTATTTTATTGATATTTAATTTCAATTATTGTAATTATGACTCAAAATAATCTTGAAATTAATGCACAAACAAATATGAAATTTGTTTTCATTTAACTATTGATTACTATTCTAAATTTATATACTAATCATGAATAAATTTTTACATTATGATCATCCATTTTAATAAAGTTAAAATTTGGTGGGACACTGCAAAAGCAAAAGACAAGAAGTAACCAACCGCAGTACTAAATGAAAACTCTTCCAAGACTTTCCCAAATCTAGAGGTGAGCCAAAATCGGATCAGACAAAAAAATTGATTAAACCAAGTTGGTTCGGTTTAGATTCTTTAATAAAATCTGTTTAGTTATAATTTTAAAAAATTTCAGTTTTTGATTTTTTAGATAAAAATCCAAAAAATGGAATTAATTAAAGGTATTGTTAAATCAAATCAATTTGAATTGAATTATATTTAAAATACATATAATTTAATTGAATTAAACCTAACCAAACTTTTATAAGTTCGGTTTGGTTTAGTTCGGTTTATAAATATATAAATTTCGATTTAATCAGTTCGATTAATTTAATTTTTTTAAAATTTTTTGATTCAGATCGGTTTTAAATATATAAAATTTGATTGATTAAATTTTGATAAAAGACCCAATCAAATTAACTAAACCGATCGTTTGCTCACCCCTTCCCAAACTAAAGGCCGAGAAAATTAAAATTGTTTTGCTGGGTAATGTAAAAAGAGATGTTGGGAGAACTAAAACTGAGAGTTCTTCTTCAATTCTTTTATATATATATATATTTTAAAGATGCTCTTTCCCTCATTAGGTCTATTACCAAGATTCTATTTTGGCAGGAAGCATGACTAGGTCGCCCTTTACCAGTCTGAGACAATGAAGTCAAATTCGTAGTCTTATCATCTCTTGGATATAAGCTTAGATGAAATTTGAACATTGTATTTTAGCTACCTAGCACGTAATTGATTCAAAGAGAATAGTAAAGATGGTAAATATTTGACCATTATAATGTAGAATTTCATTATTCAAGCAGCATAATGTTGATGAATTCGCTAGTCTTAAAAGTAAGCCTTTTCAAAATTGATTTATAAGTAAAAAATATATAGATTAAAATTTAAATTTTTATTATACAATAAAATTAACTTTTGTCTTGGATCAAAAGTAACTTTTGTCTCATTTTTAAGTATTGGGACTTCAAAATATTGAAACCGCTCGTCTCACTAAATAAAAAATTTCAAATTATTCTATAATGAAATTTTGGAATAAAAATACAAATGAAAATTCAGTACAAATTAGAAACATATAAAAATCTCAAATGATTCGATTTTTGAAATTTTCTAAAATTTTTTATTCATTTTTTAAATTTTCTAAAATTTTTAATTCATTTTTTCACTTAAAAAGAATTTTACTTTTTCTTGTAAATAGTATTATAATTATAAATTAGTTGTAAAATGAAAATCTATAATCTTTACATCTTAAATATAAATAGTTTATATATTTAACTATATACATCCTATAGTACATACTTCAATTTAAATAAAATTTTCTTGAATATTAATAAACAATACTTACATTATTTATTCAGTATATAAAAATTAAATTTATAAAATTATATAATTTGAAAATAAAGAATAATTTTAGAATTTTATCAATATAAAATGAGACAAAATATTTCAGTTTTTAATATAGATAGAGCTTTGGAATTGTCTCATTCGTTAGCTCTAGAACAGTACAAAATGAAAATTTTTAATCATTTACATATTTTTCAAAATCGAGTTTTTCAATTTAATTTTCAGTTTTAATTTGATATTCCTGTATTTATGAGGCAACTTTATTATTAACATAATTACAATATATTTTAGGAAAAAACTTAGTTATACTAAATGTACACGTTTAACTAAAAAAATAACTAAGGTATAATTTAATAAGGATACGAGTGTCTTTATATTTAAAAAAATAAAGAAAATTATAGTAATTTTTATTAATAATTAAAAATAGTTAGTTGAATTATCATTCATATGTATAAATAATTCTTTACAGTAATATAAATAAATTTCCACTAGCATTTCATATTTTAAATTTTATTTCTAACAAGTAAAATATTTCGTGGGCAAGGGACATGAATAATCATTAATTTATTTATTGATCTAAATACTCAGGTTTTTTTTTTCTTCTTTTGTTTGGATTATTTGATATTTGAAAGCTACTTTAAGTTTTGATTAATCTAGATTGGATCGGATTTTAAATGAGGAGAAGTTTAGTACGTGCTTTGGTATTGTTGACTAAACCCTTTGTTAGGAACACAGCTCATTGACGCTATGGGATTATTGATTTGGGTTGTAAAGCACAAGAACATGTAATTTGGCCATATTCATTCTTTTTCTTTGTTAGGTACATCTTCTAGCCATCGCCTTTGGGGAACCATGTCTTTGACTTTAGTCTCTATCCTACCAGTTTAGTTAATTTTTTTTGGGTGAAAAAGAATAATTTTCATTCATAAAATATTAAATATAAAAATATTAATACATATAAAAAGTTAAAGTTATACAATTCACAACACATTATATTAGAATCGAATATATTAAATTTGATATGCAAAGTGAAAACTTTTTATATAAAAACACAATTATATTGATAAAATATTAAAATTTAAATAATAAAGAGAAGCAAGCTTCATTTAGTGGCTATACGAAATTACAACTCAATATTTTTGTCTTTAAATAAATACAGTTGAATTATATTGACAACAATTATATTGAATCTGACTCGAAAAGCGAGGATTTTCTTATGTAGAAACATAATCATGTTGACGAAATATTAAATATTGTATAACAACAAAAAACATACTTCACTCAAAAGTTATATGAAGTCAAAACTCGATATTTTTATTTTTACATGAGTCCAATTAAATTACTACAAAAAATTAATTAATATTTTTAATAATATTATAAATTAATCTCATAGAAGATAATAATAACATGCATACAAGAGGGCCTAAATTTTCATGAAAGAAGAAATAAAAACTTTCATTAAAATTATAAAAAATAAGAAAAATAAATACAAGTTTATATTATTGAAAGAAGTAAATAAATCCCGTCCTTAATATTTTTTTAAAAAAGTCAATAAATCAAATTGTATTATACTCAACTGGTAAACGTTAAATTTATAATTTAATTGATCCCATCGAAACCAATCCAAATTTAAAATATCTTCTTGTACTGCTATTTATTTAGAGGAGACGTTCCTAGTCCATGAACTTTGTGGCCGACAATCTTAGTTCAAAAGGTACGGCGACCAAATATCATAAGAAAATTATTGAGGATCCAAGTGTTACTTTATCCAGGGTTAATTAGGGGGGAAAACTTTTTGATGATAAAAGATGATGAATAAGCAAAATGAAATCCAGAAAATGTTAATCTAGTTAGTAAAAAACTTTGACAATTATTAAACAAATTAATTTAAGCAGTTAACAAAGAATGTATCTATTTTCTATTTATCTAAGTATGATTTCAAAGTTATTATTTTCTATTTATCTGAGTATGATTTCAAAGTTATTATTCATAAGAAATTAGTCTAATTTTTAAGGTAGATAAATTAATTTCATCGAATGCATCAAATTAAAAATTAATATTTAATTTTTTAAATTGATTTGATAATATTTTTTAAGCCCTTAATATTTTAAGTGCATTTAATCATATTTTTTAAGCAACTATTCTATAAGAATTATTTATTTTAGTACGTAAAAATTTACTTGATATATATTAAAAAATAGAAAAATTTATCATTATGATCTCCTTTATTAATATACTAATTTTATGTTTATGTGATGCACAAATTTGCTAGAGTAAAAAGTTTTAATTAAATTTTTATTATTATTTGAGCAATCTATCGAAATACATAATATTTTTTTTACTTTTTTCATAGGTATTTGTCGTATATACTATTTTCTTGTTTTTTTAAATCCTATTGTAAATTTCATGTATGGGTTTTTCTTATTAATTAAATAGTTTAATCACACTTTTATTCTTTTTATTTATTTTTATTTTTATTTAATTTTTTATAGATATATCATTTAATGTTTGATTTGTGTCTTTCGTATGTTTTATTTTCAATGCTTTTGTTTTTTGAGTTATACATTAATTTTTTTTATTTGATTTGATTAATTTTTTGGAATATGTTTTTTATTAGTATTAAGTTTTTGATTTTATATTTTTGTATATTGAATTTTTTTTTCAATGATTAAGGTTATATTTTTAATGATTATTATTGTTCTTATTATTTTATTTTATTTTGGTATTTATTAACTATATTTATGCATTGATTTTTCTTTTAGTTTATATATATATATATATTAACTTTTATTTTTGTGGCTTTAATTTTGTTCATTTTTTCTTTTTGAAATATTAATTATTACTCATTCATTTTAATTATTTATGTTTGTATTTTAGGTAGTGTGAAACTTTGTTTTGATTTTGTTTTTGTCTTTCTTTTTTAAGTTGTTATAATGTTTTTTTTCATTGTTACCTAATATGATAATTGCAACTATAATTTGTATGGTGGTTAAAAACTGCGGTAGTGATCTAACTTATGTAGCTTTTGTGTATGTTCTCATTTTGGTTATTGTTAATATTTTTCTTATGTTATATTATTGTTTCTTAAAGTATGCTATCTTTTTTAGCTGTTTTTTATTATATTATATACCTAATTTTTAATTTTATAATATATTTATGATGTTCTTTAAATTATAATAATTTATTTTGTATAGTATTATTGCTTTTATAAATTAGAATTTATAGCATTTATATGTCAAATATTTAAAGAGTTGGTTATAATTTTGAATCTCTCTATAGGTCTTGAAAAGTAATATTCTATTCAAATCAATTTATGACACATTTATGATGGTTTTAAAAATTACAATAATTTATTATGCTTAATTTTTCATATTAATTATAATTAATTTAATGATACATTTATTATATTCTTTTAAATTTTAATATTATTATAAATTAAAATTTTTAGCAATTATGCACCAAATTACTGTTATACAAATATTTAAAGTGATGGTTATAACTTTAAATCTTTTTATAAAATGTTGACGAGTTAGTAATACATTCAAGTGAATTTATAACACATTTATTATCTCCAATCGATAATGTTTTTAATTGGGAATGACACTGAAATATTTAATCATATATATTCCGCCGTCTTTTAACCATCTTTGAAATTGAGTTGCTATATTTTTTTTTTTTTGAGGATGACATGAATGTAATTTGTCTGTATTAAAATTAGAAATGAAATTAATATAGATTAAATAATAAATAAAAGTATTCTACTTGTTTTTCTACGTTTACATTCAAAAATGTAGTTGTCTTACATTCTCATAAAAAGAAATTATCTTAGTGTTGTTGAAATTTCGATTTTTGAAACTGACATCTCAAAATGTCGACGCCCTCACTTTGATTCTTAGTCATCCTTTTCAAAATTTAAATTATCTATCAAAGAGTATTGTTGGCTTTCTTTTACAAGTTGTCTCCTATTAAAAATGAAAATAAATAATTACAATAAGTAATTAATTTTTATTCATTACAAATATGAAAATGAAAAAAAAATGAAATAAACAAAACCTCATAATATTCAACATAAAGTGTTTGGTGAACTATAGTTTTTTTTCATAAAATTTATACTATATATAGAGTTTGTGTTCATAAATATAGTACAAATGTCTTTAAATTTTATAATAATGATAAATAACTATAGTTTTTTTTCATAAAATTTATACTATACATAGAGTTTGTGTTCATAAATATGGTACAAATGTCTTTAAATTTTATAATAACTAAAAACTCACATAAAGCATAGAGAATAAAATAATTTATGGCATTAATTGTAAATAAATATATTTGGTATTAATATGATATTTTAAATATTATAACTGTCAATAAGTTTTAAGAGCGATTATTAATTAAATTTTTAGAAATTTAAATAATTTATTGCATAATTAATGAATAAATGTATTGTAGTTATATTTTTATAAAATAAAATAATTGTGATATAATTTATGGTATAATTTTGTGAATGGTTGAAAGGGTGAAAAGAAGTTGTGAATATTGTATTTGACATTAATGTGAAATTTTAAATGTTGCAACTATCAATAAGTTTTTAAATATTGATTATTAATTGTATTTATGATATAATTTATGGTATAATCTATAAATAAATTTAATGATATAATCTATGGTATAATTTGTAAATATATAATTTATGAATGAATTTAATTAAATTCTCATTAATAAATAATTTTTAGAATTATAATGTATTAGAAAGAGATTATGAAAAGAATGGATAATAATTTATAATATTATATTAAAAAAGGGATATAAAACAAAGAGATGTCACTTGTCATATTTTTAGGAAATCACTTGTCAATATTTGAGAGTATTTAAATCGCTTTATATATATATATGAAAGATTTCTTATTTACTTGCCTATTATCAGCACTTTTATCATTATCACCATCACCATTTGTAACCACCGTCTCCACCACCAATTCAACACCACCATTATCATTCTCATCATCTTTATCATAACCATTACTATTATAACTACAATAATTTTTAGTATGTCAATCATTTATAAGTTCAAACAATTTTATAGATTTTTTATTAATTTTGAAAAAAAATCCAATGATAATCTAATTTTAAAACTTTCAATACTCAAATTACTTAATTTTTTATTTTTTAATATTAAAATTACTTAATTTTTTATTTTATCAAACATTACAACACTACGAATCTAATGGTGGGTGAGCATTTTTTATTTGATTAGAAAACTCTAAGACTAATATTTAGAAGGTAAATTTGAATACATAAATTAAGCCTCTAATTTATGAGAATTTAATAAAAAATATATCCTTAACCATTGAAATAAAAAAAAATTGAATTGATGTGCAAAAGCAAATCCTTCGACCCTTATGACGATTATCAGAAAGTAGCATGATGAGAAATTCCTAATGAAACAAAGATTTTCGTTACTAAAATTCGATGGCTTATTTTCTTAAAAAAATAAATAATTTGAAAATTGAATCCAATTGATTAATCAGATTGCTAAAATTTCTTAAAAAAAGACTATTAACATTGAAAAATAAATAACAGATTGATTCTATTAGATTTATATCGATTTTCAAAATTATTTTTATCTTTAAATATTATTAATGTATTTCTATTTTATACTAAAAAAGAACAAAATGGGGGGAAAAAATTCTTAGGCCCAATTTTGGCCCTATCAAGAGGTAGACCACAGGCCCAATTTCCTAAGGACTCCAGAATCAAGACCGAGTAAAAACATGACCCAATACCCATGAAGAAGAGTCCACTGGCTAATTCAATAACCAGCCGGTCTCTAACCTGTCCTTACCAATAAAAACTCTATCTCCACTTTAAAAACGACGTGATTTAACGGTCACTATCGGATGCTGCACGCAATTCTTGTTCTTCCAGCAAGCAGAAAATGGAAGAGGAGGGCAAGAAGTCTATCTCCTCTACAAGATTGAAGAGGGAAGATTATAAACGCACCAAGCACGACTCCCACTTCTCCAAATGGCAGGTTTGACCATTTGGCCATAAATTGCTCGTGATCTAACTTTATATTTTTTTTTTCTTTTTTCACAATCTAAATGGTTCTTTGATTTTGTGGGTTTGACTTTGCAACTTCACAGTGAAGTTCTCCATCAACCAAAGACTCATTGAGATTTTTGTGCGCTTTTCTTTTCAGGTTCTAATTGGGCCTTCTGACTGGGAAGACTATTCCCTTGGGAAGGAAGGAGCGGCTAGATACAGGGTCCACAACCTCCCTACTAGCTCAGGTTCCGGTTTATATGAGCTTGGCATAGCGGTGTCCCGATCTGGGGTTGGGAGTGATGTTGGAAAACTTGACCCGGATGACATTGCGGTGGTCTACCTTGGTCAAGCTGATAATGTTAGGAGCCGGCTCCAGCATTATGGCCGTTCGGGTTCTCATTTGGGGAATAGATATGCATCTGGTCAGTGGAATAGTAATGACTCTATAGTTGATGAGGCTCCTCGAAAAGGGCATGGTTTGTTTGAGGAGATTTTCTCTAGAGGTCATTCCATTGTGTTTAGATGGGTTTCAGTAAGTAGCATTATATATATATATATATATTATACGAGTAGGTTAAGTTTGGATGCTTTGTTTGGTTTTGTTATTGTTTGGATGATATAGGTTCGCAATGTTGATGAATTTGTGTAAATTAATTGAATGAATACTTTTTAATTTATAAAAAGAAAAGGAAATTTTTCTGCAGTATTTCATCTATTCTCTAGTTCTTTAATGGTTAATTTCCAATTCTTGGTTTTTGCGGAATTATTGGAATAAGATGTGCGACTAGGATCAGATGTGATAGATGAGTCTATACCATAACATTTCTAGGTTAAAGCCATAATGAGGTATATGTCGCTAGGGTTTTATACTGATAGTGGTAGATAGTCTTAGCAGTCATCAGAACAAAAATGGGTTGAAGAGGGGTTTTCTAGAGGTTATGACATTGTGTTTAGATGGGCTTCTGTAAGTAGTATTTCTATATTCTGCTTGAGTAGCTTGCTTTACTTGGATGATGGATTCGTAATGATTGATGGAATTAGGCTCTGCAATTTGTTTTCTGATTAATTGTGCGAGTAAAGTTTGAATCTTTTTGTGAAATTATTGGAATAAAATGTTTGTCGATGATCAGATTTGAAAGGGAATTCTGTACCGTAGACTAGCTTAAATTCACTATGCCATAGTGAGCTACATATTATTAACGTTTTATACTAGCAGCGCTTGTCTTGTCTGGTAGATAGCTATGGCTGTCATAAGAACAACAATGGGTTGAGGAGGTTTTACCCTCTCGTCCAGTACTTTTATAGAGTCTCTAGTATACTTGAGCGAAAAAGTAAGTTTGAAGCATGGAGATCTCTGTTTGTTGTTTGTGTTGATGCTACGTATTAATAAATGATACAACATATATGTATATCAAGGTGAATAAAGCTCAACTTGTTGCAATTGAGATTTGGACAGGGATGCTCGTGAATATAATTTTCACGGATTTTGTTTCACCTTTTCTCATTTCTTTCCTCAATGAAAACAGATGAAGGAT
Source organism: Omphalea diandra (assembly GCA_949677035.1). Taxonomy (NCBI): domain Eukaryota; kingdom Viridiplantae; phylum Streptophyta; class Magnoliopsida; order Malpighiales; family Euphorbiaceae; genus Omphalea; species Omphalea diandra. The sequence continues at coordinate 64,920 of CATIWR010347223.1, forward strand.
AAGAGGATTGCTCAGAAAACTGAAGCACAGCTGCTTGACACTTTTGACTATGCTTGGAATAAAGGTGGTAATGGTGCTCGCCGTCCCAATGATATCCTTCAGAAAATTAGTGAAATTGCTTCACGCACTTACAGATTTTCAAGAATTTCCAAGAGGTTTCTGTTTCTAGGTCCAAGTCAAGTCGGTGTTAAAATTGAAGCAAACAAGCCACTGTCATCAGAGAAATGCATTATTCCTACTGATGAGGAAGGCACAAATTTCGTCAAAAGAATTTTCAAATTCGGCAGATTGCAGCCTAGATTAGTTTCAGATAAATGTGGCATTGATGAGGACTTGACTCGATGTGGATTTATCATGAATGATGGTATCCCTTGTACACGGCCACCAGTGCCAGGGAGAAAAAGATGTGAACAACACAAAGGAATGAGAATATATAGGTCTGGTTCTAAATCCATTGCAGATGGAAATTCACTGTATTTGCCTGGTGTGAATCTGGATTTCAGCTCACACGATTACCAGAGGTGCAATACTGAATGTGGGGTAAATTTAGGTGATGGAAAATTCTGTAGGAGGGAAGCAGTGCCAGGAAGGAAAAGATGTGAGGAACATAGAGGTATGAGGGTTAACACTTCTGTCTCAAAGAAAATAGCAGAAGAAAAATGCCATGAGCAGACAAACAACATTTCCTCATCTGAAATCAATGGTAGCTTGCAGTTTCAAAATTCGAATGCTGGGGAAAATTTTTCTAGCATTTGCGGAGCAGCTCTGGGGAATGGTTCATTCTGCAGAAGGCAAGCTGCCCAAGGAAATAAGCGGTGTTGGCAGCACAAAGGCAGGAAGGGTTGTAGTGGCATCCTTGGTGTTGGTTCTTCCTTCTCTAGCTGTGGCACACTAAAATGTGGGGTTGCCTTACAGACTGGTTCTGTGTGCATGAGAGCTCCTGTTCCTGGAAGAAAGAGATGTGAACAACACAAGGGAATGAGAATTATTAACATATGAAATTGGAGAAGCAGAGTGTTGTAATAAAAAATAAAAAAAAAAAAGAAATGTTGCCACCTTTTGTTCCCTGACATATTAGTGGACTGCTGTTATATCTCTAAGTTATCCAGTACAAATGCATGTTTGTGGTAGGGATGAAACTTTTGAGGAGGCCAAGCAGAGCACTTTCTCTGCTTATTACAATATCTCATTTCATCTATTGCTGCTACATTGTCAAGTTTGATATTGCTAGTGTTGAGCTACAAATACTATCATGATGCAAACCCCAAGTGACCTGTCTTGAGACCCAACAACTTTATACTTGAAAGCGACTCTCTTAGAAAGCCAGATCAAGTTCGAATAAGGAAAAACCTCAACTCAAAAGCGAATTTGTGTCAGAAGACCTTGGTATGTTGTAAACGAATCAAAGTAATTAGATGTAATTGTTTGAAACGATTTTTTGCGAGAATCAAAATTGAGAATTAATCTCACAAGCACAAAGTCTTTGTAGAAAAAAAATCAACTGTCCTTTTGATAAGTGGGATATAATATATATATAATCTATTGGGGTTACATCCCAAACACAATGAGAAAACAAATAAAAGTTAAACTCCTTAATAAATATAAATATAAATAGGAAAACTTGAATTAACTCCAAAATAGTCACAAATTTAAATAAGGAAACTCAAGTCATTTAATGCCAAAATTTGTTTCAAATCCTTGCAATCTTCAATAGTGAAAATATTATTCCACAATATTTGACTCAAATCTTTACAATTTTCAATAGTGAAAATATTATTCTACAATCCTTGCATTGCACCTTAAATAACACTCTTGAACCTCTTTACCTTTGCCCTTGTAATTGGTACTGGAGGCATTGCTAATGGATCTTTGCTCTTGGCTACTTGATTTGCATCATTCCTTCCTTCCTCAAGATGATTTGTCCTTGAATCAAACTCATCACCTACATCAAAAGGAAAAATATCATTAACATTAAAAGTAGCACTAACATTATACTCACCAATTAGGTCCAATTTGTAGGCATTATCGTTGACTCTTTCCAATACTTGAAAATGTCCATCTCCTCGTGGATGCAATTTTGATTTTCTTTGAGTTGAAAATCTTTCCTTCCTCATATTTACCCATACCCAATTGCCTGACTCAAAAATGACTTTCCTTCTTCCCTTATTTGTTTGTTGTGCAATTTGTTAGTTTTTTTCCTCAATGTTGATTCACACATTCTCATGAAGTTGTTTCACCAATTCAACATTTTTTTGCCATCCAAACTACTTCTTTCATTCAAGGTAAAGGAACTAAATCCAAAGGAGTTAATGGATTAAAGCCATAAACAACTTCAAATGGTGAAAAACCTGTAGTAGAATGCACAACACGATTATAAGCAAATTCAGCAAAAGGCAAACAAACTTCCCAATTTCTCAAATTCTTTTGAATGATAGCACGCAATAAAGTACCCAAAATTTTATGTACTACTTCAGTTTGTCCATCAGTTTGTGGATGACAAGTGGTAGAAAATAATAATTTAGAGCCTAATTTATTCCATAAAACTTTTCAAAAATAGCTCAAAAACTTTACATCTCTATCATTAACAATAGTTTTAGGAACACCATGTAATCGCACTATCTCCCTAAAGAACAAATTAGCTATATGTGTTACATCATCAGTTTTATCACAAACAATCATCTTAGAAAACCTATCAACAACAACAAAAATAGTTTCTTTTCATTTTTTGGACCTAGGTAAACCCAATACAAAATCCATAGAAATATCTGCCCATTATTCACTAGGTAAAGGTAAAGGAATATATAAATCTTGTGGTAAAACTCTAGACTTAACTTGTTTGCAAGTAACACATCTACCACAAATCTTAATAACAACTTTTTTCATTTTAGGCCAATAGAAGTGTTCTTGTAAGGTGTCTAAAGTCTTAGTTATCCCAAAATATCACATTAATCCACCCCCATGAGCTTTTTTAACAAGCAATTCATGCATAGAACACATAGGTATACATAAAGCATTTTCTTTAAATAAATACCGATTCATTCTATAATACTTACCAAAAGCTCCTTTTTCACAAGCATCATAAATACTAGAAAAGTTATAATCCTCACCATATAATCCTTTGATGTGTTTGAATCCCAACATCTTTGCATTCATAGTGTTTATAAGAGAGTACCTTCTAGATAAGGCATCGACGACAACATTATCCTTACATTGCTTGTACTTAATCACGTATGGGAACATCTCAATAAACTCACTCCACTTGCATGCCTTTTGTTCAACTTACCCTATCCCTTGAGATGTTTCAAAGATTGATGTCGGTGTGAATTACAAATTCTTTGGGCCATAGGTAATGTTGCTAAGTCTCCAATGCTCTCACCAAAACATAAAGCTCCTTGCCATAAGTCGAGTAGTTTAAGATAGCTCCACAAAGTTTTTCGCTGAAATAGGCAATAGGTCTTTTGCCTTGCATCAAAACAGCTCCAATCTCGAAACCTGAAGCATCACACTCAATTTCAAAGATATTAGGAAAGTCAGGCAAAACTAAAATAAGTGTCTTACTCAACTTTTCCTTTAACAAATAGAATGCATGTTATTGTTCACTACCCCACTTAAAACCAACATTTTTTTTATTACCTCGATGAGAGGTGCAACAATAGTGCTAAAGTCCTTAACAAACCGTCTATAAAAACTAGCTCACCCATCAAAAGATCTTACCTCTCTTACCGATTTAGGTGTAGGCCAATTTTTTGTAGCACTTACTTTTTCTTCGTTAACTTCAACACGTTTGGCATTAACAAGAAAAACCCAAAAACACAATTCGATCCAAACAAAAATTTTTAAGATTAGCATGCAACTTTTCTCTTTGTAAAACTTCAAGTACTAACCTTAAATGCTCAAGATGTTCATTTGAATTCTTTGAGTATATTAGGATACCATCAAAGTAGACGACAACAAATTTACCAATGAAGGGACACAAAACATGATTCATTAATCTCATAAAAGTACTAGGGGCATTAGTCAAACCAAAAGACATAACTAACCATTCATATATAACCTTCATTCATCTCCTTCCCTTATGCGAATTTGATGATATCCACTTTTTAAATCAATTTTGCTAAAAACACAAGATCCATGCAATTCATCCAACATGTCATCTAGCCTAGGAATAGGATGTCTATACTTTACCGTTATATTATTGATTGCACGACAATCAACACACATCCTCTAAGTTCCATCCTTCTTAGGTATAAGCAAAACAAGCACCGCACAATGACTCATGTTTTTCGCACATATCCCTTGGCCAGTAACTCCTCGACTTGCCTTTGAAGCTCCTTGGTTTCCTCCGCATTACTCCTATAAGTGGGTTGATTTGGAATTAGTGCTCCAGAAATGAAATCAATATGATGCTCAATACCCCTAAAGGGTGGCAATCCATTGGATATCTCTTCGGGAAAGACATCTCCAAAATTCTGCAAATGAGAAATAAATTCACAAAACAAAGTGTCGTCAAAATCATCAGGAGAAAAATAAGATTCCTTGTACATAAGTACGAGGGTAGTCCTATTACAATACATCGCATCTCTAATATCACTTCTCTTAGTATAAGAATTCACATGTTTCTTTTTATTCTCAATAATTTTTTTGAACTCGAACTCTCCCCCCAATTCTTTGTTTTTTTCAAATTTACTCTTTCTTTTGCCTCACTTTTTTTAATCACTTTGTCCCTCTTTTCTCTTAGTTCACTCTCACTCTCTTTCCTCTTTTTGTATTCAACCTCTTTTTGCTTCTCCCATTCATCAATGTGTTGGTGCCTTTTGAGATGATCTTCATATACTTCCTTTGGTGACAAAGGATTAAGTATAGTCCGCTTCTCATCTTTTTCAATGGTGTACTTATTGGTGAAGCCATCATGTTTTGTTTTCCTAACAAATTGCTACGGTCTTCCCAATAGTAATTTAACTCAAATCCTTGCAATTTTCAATAGTGGAAATATTATTCTACAATTCTTGTATTGCACCTTGAATGACACTATTGAACCTCTTTATCTTTGCCCTTATAATTGGTGCTTGAGGTATTGCTAATAGATCTTTGCTTTTGGCTACTTGATTTGCATCATATCATCTTCTCCTATTAAGAATCCAAGTTATTTATCTTTTGATCCCCTTAATTAGCACATATTTGATGTGATAGGATAGGATTATAGTGAATTATACAGTAATAAATTTAATAATGTCATTATATAATATTATCTAATTCAATAGTGAATAATAATTTTTATCTAATATAATATATCTAATCTTATCTAATTTAATACTTTTTCCGTATTACAATATCTGTCACTTTAGAAAAAAAATTTATTTCAATATAATTATTATTCTACATTACCAATATAATATTAATTATTTATTTTTCAAATTTACCTTCATTGTCATTTTCTCTTTCTCTGCTAATTAAATATTTTCTTATTAGTGTTATTATAAAATTTTAGTTAAAAATAATTAAAAATATATTAATCAATATCAATTAAAATTATTTTTAATTAATTACTTATTTAATCTAAGTTCATAACTTTTAAAAATAAATATTATAAAATAAAAAGAATAATAAATAAAAAATTTAATTTAATAATAAATTATTAATTACGACTTTATTAATAACATAAACCACATTTTACCGCCATTTTAAATTTAAAATACCTTTTTTTTCGTATGACATAGAACTCAATTACCATATAGATATGTATGTTTAATACACATCTTTAAGACCATGTGTACAGAGATTACATCATTAATGCACACATCACCATTTGGGCCACGTATGTGTATTTGAACATCACCAACCAACCACGTCATCTTGCTGCAATGTGCTTAGATAATGCCACGTCCCATGACACACCAGTGGTTAAAATTAAAAATTAATTAATAATTTTTTTTAGAAAAAAAAATTAATAAATTTTAAAAATATTGGTTTACACGATATTCCTTCTTGAAATTTCTCTTTTTTCCCTATATTTTTCACCTGATTTGACCGGATGGCTATCGTCGGGCTCAGCTACTCCTCTCCCCCACCGCTGACGGAGAATAACGACTCTACCACCACCACTGACGGTAGCGACGAGGCCTGGGTGTGGTCCCAAATCAAAGCGGAGGCCCGCCGTGATGCCGAGTCGGAGCCGGCGTTGGCCAGCTACCTCTACTCCACCATCCTCTCCCACTCATCTTTGGAGCGATCCCTCTCCTTCCACTTAGGCAACAAGCTGTGCTCCTCAACCCTCCTCTCCACCCTCCTTTACGATCTCTTCCTCAACACTTTCTCCTCCGATCCTTCCCTCCGCGCCTCCGCCGTCGCCGATCTACGCGCCTTCCGCGCCCGTGACCCTGCCTGTGTCTCCTTCTCTCACTGCCTTCTTAATTACAAAGGCTTCTTGGCTTGCCAGGTACACAGTTACCCTTCAGTTGCAGCTAGATGCCAACTTCATGGGTTTCTATACCATTTTCTTTAATTAAGCATAAAGTTCAAAATTTCCCCCATTCTGTAGGCTCATAGAGTTGCTCATAAGTTGTGGACTCAGTCCCGTAGGCCACTGGCACTAGCTTTACACTCTCGAATCTCTGATGTATTTGCCGTTGATATACATCCGGCAGCCAAGATTGGGAAAGGAATACTGTTTGATCACGCTACTGGTGTGGTCATTGGTGAGACCGCGGTGGTTGGAAACAATGTGTCC